>VZTO01004822.1:34832-56226 GCA_013400615.1 Syrrhaptes paradoxus
GCTCTTTGCCCAACAGACTTTTAGAGTTTCTCTCGCACCTTCCTTCTCTCCAAATACCACAAACCACACTTTTTTTGCCTTCATTACACAGTAGCTATTTAAGCCACTTGAACCCTCAGCACCGTTCATTCCATCTCTTCCAGTTGGAGATAATTAACCTACAATGTTAACTTTCAGCTACACGGCACTTCACAACCGAAACCCCAGAATACACAAAAACCTGTATCCAAGAGGAATAACAATAAATATTCACAAACTGCTAGAAGGCCACATAAAGAATGATTTACTCAATAATCTGCCAGCAGGGGGAAGTTCCTCCTAACCTGCCTGCTTTAACGCAGTGCTGCTTTCGGGGACTGATGACAGCCCAGACACCACAAGCTGCTGTCAAGCCCAGGAGCAGCGAGGACACAAGTGGTGGCAGACGATCGACCCAGGAGCTGCGTGGCTGCAGCAGGAGCTGTACAACCTCAGCACAGAGCAGCACTGGCAGAGGGGAACTTCAAGAGAAAGGAGGAAAGACCTTGGAAGTGGGCAACAAAAACAAGCCTGCAGGCACCTGGGAAATAAGATATCGGGCACAGATGAAAGGAAGAAGATAAGATACGGATGGCAGGAGAGTCAAGGAGCACGAGCGGGGGGAGCAATCCTTGTAACTTGGACTAATAACTGGAGGATCCCATAGACAGCTCCCTGCAGAGCAGCTCTCCACTGCCTGCCCCAGCCACCCACAGTCCAGTTCCCAGCTCCCCCCTCCAGTTAGTCCCACACCTCTGGCACTCCCAAAAGCCCCTCACCCCAGATGCCCCACACCTCAGTATCGCAGCAGTGCCCACAGACTGCACCCCAAAGGGACACCAGCCCCTCACCCCAGCTCCCCTCCCACCCCCCAGGACCTAACCTGAGCTCCCCCCACCCCCCCCCGGGACCCCGCAGGGACACCAGCCCCTCACCCCAGCTCCCCTCCCACCCCCCAGGACCTAACCACAGCACCCCACACACCCCCCAGGGGCACCAGCCCCTCACCCCAGTACCCTGCACCTGTCCCACCCCCCAGGACCGAACAAGAACGCCTCAGAAACACCCTCACCTCACCTCACCTGGCACCTGGGCCTGGCCCCACGCTGCCCCCCCCATCACCCCCAGCCCACCCTGGTCCCCCACCCCACCTGCACCGGTGCGGGGGGCCTGGTGCACCTCAGCACCGCACCAATCCCCCAGCCCGGAGCCTCACACATCTCATCCCCCCCCAACTCCACGCCAGGCCCTGCCACTGCCCACCCCCAGCACACCCAGGAGCTTGAGGACCGCCTGACACCCGCACCCCCCGTTCCCCCTAACCCATGCCCATCACCCCCCGCCCTCCACACGCATCCGAGCCCCCCCGGCCCAGCCGCGCTCCCCCCTCACCTCAGCGCCGCCTCCATCACCAGCGCTCCCGCGCCTTCGAACCCGCGCGCCTTCTCCCGCCCGCCCATCCTCCTCTTTCCATTGGCCGAGCACCTCGTCACTCAGATATATTTCATCGCTATTGGTCTAACTGCGGCGCGCTGCTTTACACCCGCCCTAGTCGTTTGCCAGCCAATCAGATAGCAGAGGTCGCCACACCTCCTCCTCACAGAGACTCTAACTCCCGGCGTGCCTCGCGAGAGCGCAGGGGCTGATGGGAGTAGGCCGGGCGCGGGAGGCTCCAGCGGGGAGAGCTTCGGCCTACGCAGGGCCGGAGTGAACCGAGAAACGTTTGCAAAGGTTAAGGGGCGGTTAGTGCGCGCCCAGCAGTGCTTTTGCTTTTAAATAGGCCATCAGAGCCCTGTTGCGAAGAGCATTCTCCATCAACGAGGGTTACTGGGCAGCCAGAACAAGCCGGGAGGTGTGAACGTGAGGCGGCGAGGATGGCGAGTCTAACTGCAGTGGTTCCTGGCTCTCCTCTCACCTGGTAAAGGGGAAAACGGCTCTGAACCTCCGCCCTCGGGCTCTGCTCGTGGCCTTTGTAACTTTAGGAAAACCGACTCCCTCAGCGAAACCCCGGTGAAGAGGCGAAGGCAAGAGAGATAAAAATCATTCACAAAGCCAAGGGAGGTTTCTTCTGCCACCGGGTGTTACCCTCTTCGGCCAGCGATACCGCTTCCCTCGGCTTTGCCCTCAGTCCGGAGCCTCGGGAGATGCCGGCGGCGACAGCTCTGGGGAGGCTGCTGCGGCCTGAGGGGCCTGGGGGCGGTCACAGGGCGGCGGAGGCTCCTCGCTGGGGTCCTCCCCTGGCCCCGAGGCATACTGCGAGGGCCATTTACGCCTAGACAGAAAAAAAACCCCAAAAAAATCAAAACTCTGCCGGGCTCCTCAGCCGCCCCTCACACACCCTCCGGGCTGGAGGGACTTCGCGCATGCGCACGCAATGGGGTGCGCACTGCAAACTGCGCATGCGCAACCCGGAGTGCCAGCGCTGCTTGGGCGACTGCCCATGCCATCACCTCCCGGGAGTTGTGCGCATGCGCAAAGCCCCTACTGGCTTCACTGCCCGGGCAGTCAGCGCATGCGTGCGGGGAGGAACAGATCGTTTCCGCTGCGCATGCGCAACGCGCTGCGCGCATGCGTGGTTCTCTCTTCCGCCCCCCCACGGTCGCCAGGCGCAGCTGGAGCGGGACAGCGGCCGCCGTGTGGAGGCCAGGCCGGGCGGGCTGAGCAGCCTCCGCCGCCGCCATGGTGTTCTACTTCACCTCCAACGGTGAGTGGGTGAGCAGGGAGCTCCTAAAGGCTGTAGGGCCCACGGGGGGGCTGTGGCGGGCCGGGTCCCCCTGCTGTGAGGGCTGGGCCGGGGCCCTGCCCGGTTCCTCGCGGCCTCCTGCCCCTCTGAGCACGTCCCTGAGGCCTCTCGGGGGCTTTTTGCGAGCCCTGGGCTGGGCTGAGTGGGAAGGACCTGGTTTGGGCTGGAATCGGCTCTAGCTGAAAGTTATTTCAGGAGCTGGGGGGTTCCCTGGTTAAAGAAGCCGGCACTGCCCGGTGTTATCGCCACAGTCCCTTCCTTAGGTTGCCCGCAGCAGAGTCTCAGGCATCAAAGTTAGAAAAAGTAACAATAATTTATTAAATGGTAGAGCAGCAAGGTCAGCCCAAGCTGAGTGCCTCCAGAGAGGGCAATGACACCCTTAAAAACTATTCACCTGCCCTCATGCTGTTCATGCGACTCTTGGTCCAATGATGATTTTTGGGTCTGGGGTCTTCTGACACCTCCTAGGATTCTCCCTCTGTCTCTGGGCAGGTTGTCAGTTCTTATCTTGATGAGTTGCACTTGCTGCTCATGGTTGTAGCTTTGAAGCCTCCCTATCTCCTAGTCTGGGGGTTTTTTTTGGCAGAATACGAGAAACTGTGAAAGTCCCCAACTTAGGATAAAAAGTTCTGAACTTAGGATAAGTGTGTGGCCATAACCACATCTTCAGTGTGTTACCTGCATTATTCTCATTAAAAAACCCAAACCACAGCACACTGTACCAGCTACTGAAAGGAAAAACATACCCAAGTGGGAATTTATGGCTTGTGGCCTCAAGCTTCAGCCAATCTCGCTACTTGCTAAGTAAACCTCTGTCAACAGCATCCTACATCCTTATAACTCTGAGTGATTCATTCTATTTAAAACTTACTCATTTAAGCTAAACAACTAATCTTTTTTAACACTCTGAGCTGAGGAGCCCCTCAGCAGTGGTTGCGAACAGCCTCGAATGAGTAGCGTTACCCACAAGTGACTTCTGAAAAGCTTTCTCAAGGAAACTTCTGTCAGGAGTTTGAGGGAAGGCGTAATGCATAAATTGTCTCGTTGTTTTTACTTTAATATAGACAGGTTTGCTTTTGCCTGCCCGTATGAAAAGGTCAGCCACTTCTGGAGCATCAGAAATCTGTGGTTTGGTGGCGTATGGGCTGATGATACAGAGCGCGGTACAGAAATATTCTTTTTTGGTTTGCCCCAGGTCGTTTCACTAGTGCTCGCTAAAGTTCCTGGGTGATTTTTACCCCTTGCTCAAGCTAGAATTTTACAGCGTTGCTTTCTTCAGGTCTAGAGATGAAGTTCCTTAATGAGAAGGATTGGAATGTCTGGCTGCTTGATTTTCCTCGGACCAGGCAAGACTCAACAGTCTTGTGAATGTTTGTTAAATAAATTTGTTTTGGGGATTTCTTTAAAAACTTTTTATTTTTCTCTGTTGTGGAGGGCAAGGGCTTTTATACAGCCGGTGAATAGCTGCAGTGACTGTGGTGATCGCTTACCCTGACGCTCAGATGGAAACATTTTCTGCTGCTAGGGAGAAGCTCAGAGACTTTCCTGGACGTGGGCCTTTCTGTGGGGAGCAAAGAGCCTGACCCGGTGCCTGGCAGATGTGTAGGACAACTTGGGAGGGACCAGGAGCTGACAAGCTGCAGTTAACTCTGCCGCTGGTGTGAACAATCCCCTTTGTTGTTCTGCAGAGGGTTTCTGGTGTGTTACCAGCAGTTTTGCCGCCAGAGAGAGGTCTATGATAAGAGTTTGCCTCCCGGTTGTGCTGTTGCTGATGTAAATCATACGGGGTTTGAGTCATCTCCCTGCTGGTTCTGTCAGTGTTCCCCCACGGGTTTGGCAGGATCGTCTCCGTTTTCATGGAACCGTCAATAATGCAAACTTTATTTTTGAGCATTTAATTTTACGCTTAAGGGAAGTGCTTGTAGTCATGAGCTCATGTTCTCTGCACTCTCCTGTGTGCCTGGGTGGATTTTTTTCCAATCTTTCACTACCACAGGCGTGTAATCCTTTCATATTTTTTAATTTCCATTTCTTATTACCTCATTATGAAGTTGGAAAGCCTTGTCTGGGCTTTGTGCTGGTGATGTTGGATTTCTAAGAAAAATGTCCCCAGAAAGGACGGGGTCAGTAAGCAGCTTGGGATCCAAGTTGTTGCGCTGCCAGAGTTGTAGCACGTAAGTGAAGTGTGGCTATTATTTTATTGACTTTGAAAACACAAGATTAAATACCGTGTTTTCAAATAATCCTTTTTGGAGGCAGATTTGGTCACCTGCATTTCATTTGTTTGCTCTTAGCCTTTAATTCGTGCACTCTCAGTGAGGGACTTTAGAAATCCCGCTGTGAATTCTGTTTTGTTTGCCAGCGGTATATGAAAAATGCAAATCTGTGTCGCTGCAGCAGGTTGTTTCAGCCGCTGGCTGTTACGGGCGTGAAGCCAGCTGCTGACAGCTCGCTCTCCGTAATCCTTCATGCTGAAATGTGCAGGTACTGTAGGTTCTCGAGAAGAACAGCTCAGTTTCAGCGTGATGCTGAGGCTTGTAGCTCTGGCTGCAGCATTCACTCACACGCAAGGTAATTGTTAAAAATTGTAGAAGCCAGAAACGTGACCGACTGGCAGATAGTGTTGCTGGGAAGTTGGGATTGCCCTGCTGCTGCCGTGTGCAAGAGCAGAGTATTTCTTTCTTTAAGCAGGCTGCTCGGTGGTTTCTGCAGCAGGAGTTCCCTCTTGCTGCTCCGTGTCCGTCTCCCAGCTGTGCTGGCCTTTGGTTGAGGCGCTGAAGGGACGCTTGTTGGGATTCCCAGGATCAGCAGCGTCTCTACTGCGTGATGGAATGAACCCTAAAGAAGAGAAGAACCTTGTCTGAAGCACCCCAGAAAGCGGTGCAACTTCAATCTTTCCCTTCTCTTGCAAATGTTAATGCTCCCAGGCTACCTGGGGGAGGTTGGCTCTGGGCTTTGGGTACTTTGGGGAAGCGAGGGCCGGGCAGACGAGCTGTTTCACTCAAGGCCACTCAGAGAGTTCATCCAGGCTGTAAATACAATATCAGCCTTCCCGGCTCACAGACGTGTGCCTAGTTGGACGGATCATACCCTTACACAGCATGTTCGGGGGGGGTTGCCCAGAAAGCTGCCCCTTGCTGGATCATCTTCTGCAGAAAGCAGTGGAAATGCCACTTTCCAAAGTCCGTTGCAGCATTCGGGACAAAATCTGGAGGAAACACAAGATGATCTTCCCCTGGCCCCCAGGAGGGAAGTGGGGTGGATGGTTTTCATTCTGATTTCTGTGACCAAGGCTGGTGTGTTTGTCGTTCCTTGCACTGTTTGTCCAAACCCCTTTTGATTTGTTTTCCTCTTTCTGTCCCTCAGTTGTTCCTGCCGTTTACACCATTTACATGGGAAAAGATAAGTATGAAAGTAAGTACATTAACGACGCCTAAGGGCTTAGGTTTAGATTTATGAGGATTTAAGGTCATTTTGAAATGACACATATTTGTATGTGTTAATGTACTGTTTGAAAGTTTGTCTGCCCTTGCAAGTGATTCTGACTTACCCCTCTGAAATCCACTGGGTGGATCGACTTTTAGTTAGGATAAATTAATTTTATAAATCCTCTAGGCAGAGTAGCTGCCTTCAAATACAAGTGAAAACTAAATTAACTGGAAAAAAAAATTATCTAGAGAAAAATACTGGTTTTCAGGTTGCATTTGATAACTTTTTGAAAAGCAGCCTTCTGTTTCCCTGCTCAGTCTGTATTTTTCCCCTTTCCACTGCGTAGGTTTCCCGTGCCCATCCCTTCCCTCACGGTGAAGGTTCTGGTTCTGCTCACCTCCCGTTTCCACGTCAGTAGCTGATGTGAAAGCCGGGGTGTCTCGCTCCAGTGTGGCTGTTTGGAAGACATGCCCTGAAAGTTTCCTCCTATATATTTGAAGAAACATATTTTCACTTAAAAATTTCAGAACACAGGCGAGCGTTAAAGCCCTCTCCTGCTCGCTCACCGTGCAGCGGCTGACCAGCAGCGCAGGATTCCTGCTCGGCAGGGAGCTGGGTTTGTTGTTGGTCAGTTCCTGGGCTTTGCTCACTGATTACTTTTGTTCCCACAGATGAAGACCTCATAAAGTATGGCTGGCCTGAAGATATCTGGTACGTACTGAAACAAATTGCCTTTCGTTACGCAACCGAGTCGAATGATCGTGACAACCCTCTCGCTTCTGCAGACGCCGTAGTCTCTTTTTTCCAAGGCCACTTGGCGGTTTAGATGCAGTCCCAGGGTGGAGGCAGATTGCAGCAGACCCAGGTGCAGATTTTGGGACCCTGATTCTGAATTCATTCCCCTGCATCTCCCCCTCAATCCCCAGCTTTGCTCATCAGAAGAGCTGGCCCCTGTGTGAAACTTTTTGGTGTTTATCAGTGTGTGGAGCTGCTGGAGTGGCAGTAACTCCGTACATGGAGATTTATTTGTGTTTCAGAATATAGGTGCTAGCTTGCTGCTGCTCTTGGTGTGTTTGGGAAGTGGGCAGAGTTAAACGAGAAGGGCACCTTGGTGTTTGTAAGAGAGAGCACCTCCTGAGCCAAGAGTGGGAGCTCCTGAATATCTCTGTGCACAGACAAGTGGAACCAGCAAAACTGAAAGGAGGACAGGGAGAGTGGACACAGAACGTGTGAAATCACAGAGTGGGCAGACGGGGCCTGGGGATGGAGCCAGAAGGTTTTTCAGCGACAGTAAACGCTGTGCCTAGAGAAAAACTCTCTGTTGTCTCCCAGTGCCTTTTCCTCTGTGTGCTTTGTGTTCCCCCATGTGGGCAAGCATCAGCTGTCGCAGGGGCTGGAGGAGGTGAGCAGGGGCTGGAGGAGGTGAGCAGGGGCTGGAGGAGGTGAGCAGGGGCTGGAGGAGGTGAGCAGGAGCAGAAGAGTTTCACAGTTAGATTCCGGCCGGGTGAAAGCCGTGTCTGCTCTAAGCGGCCCTGCGGCCCTGCGAGAGCTGCGGCCAGGAGACAAAGGAAGTGCTCTGACACACGTGGGTTGGTTTTTGGCTGGTAAGAGCTTATCGGAAGAGAAAAACAAAAGAAGGGTATTTCCCACTCCTGTTAGCAGCAGTTGGTGGTTTTTTCGCTGGCTGGGTTAACCCATAAAGTTTCCACACCGAGAAGTTTTGTGAGATGTTTATGAAGGGGTTCGCTTGCTTTCAGGTGCTACTGCGCAGACAGATGTGTCGCAGTTGCTGCCCTCTCCTTCGCTAACGGTTCCTAACGAGAATCACTGTGTGGATTCTGCTCCTGCTCGCTCTTTTCAGCATTTGCCAGGATGAGCTGGGGTGTCGGTAGGACTGGAGGTTGGATAGGGAGTATCTAACATGCCCCGTTGAGGGTGTTTTGTCAGCAGTCAGTGAACTGGCAAGGGAATATTTTTTTCTTTTCTAGCAGCACAGATCGTACTTCAGCTGAATAAGACTTTGTTGCAGCAGTATCACGTTCATTTTCTGTCTCATGTTTGCCCTATCACCACCTAATTTAAGGTCTCTCTGTGCTGCTATTAAGGAGTGACCTTGAGATTCATCCTCAATTTGCCTGAACCGTGAAAGTCGTCTCTTTCTTACCTTGTAGCTCCCATCGACAGCATCCACGTTGTTTTTTTGTATCCTAGTGCCATCTGAACAAAATATCCTAGGTCCTCTTGCAGAGGAATTGTTCTCCTAACAGTGTCTGGCACTTTTTAGACTTGCTTCTGCGTAAGGGGGTCCAGTGGAGTTGGGATAGGAGGCTCAGGAGGTCCAAGTGAGAGTTCCTGTGTTGGTGCTGGAGGGTTTTCTATCTTGCAGCAGGACGGAGAAAGTCCTGTTATGTTAAAATAGCGTAAAGAAAGGTTGGGAGGTGCCATGAGATCAGTTCCCCTCCTCTGTCCTTGGAAGTTTGCAGGGTTGGAGTGTTGATCAGGACAGAGGATTAAAAAACAGGTGATCATGGTAAAAACCCAGTCAGGTTAGAAAAGGTCTGGAGAAGGACAGCTGGAGCCATCAGGGAGATGAACAAACGGGGGAGTTGGCTACATGTAGTATAGCATTAAAAAAAAAAAAAAAAAGAGGGGGAAAGGGGCTTTACTTTTTTCAGTCTCCCATTGAAAGGACTGAGGTTTCTTGAAGCATAGGCTCCGACTCTCCTGACGGCTTTTAAGCATGTTTATCATGAACATTTCTATACTTTCGTTGTCCGTGGAGTGGCTGTTCTGTCGCTCGTTAGGACGTAAATCTTTCAGAACAGATCATCATCTCCTCTGTTAAATGTGCTTTTTTTTTTGTTGTTTTTATCCCGTAGGTTTCATGTGGATAAACTCTCCTCCGCACATGTGTACCTTCGGTTACACAAGGTAATCCTGTGACACGTATGGTTAAAAACATGAATACTCACCCAAATAAGGGCTTCACGTGCCCGTCTTTGTTCACGTGCAAAGTCTGCAGGGCTCCCTGAGGGTGCAGGTAACAGCTCGAGTGCGGAGACAGAATTTAGCACCTCCATTACCCGATAACGTGGGGAGGAGTGGGAAACTTAGTGTGGCCCAACAGAACAGTCGATTTCTGGCTTGGCACCAAGTGTGTGCCTAGGAACCGTCACCCCACTACAACGGGGAGAATTCCTTTGGGGAGAGCAGGGTGCAAATCGCTTGCGGTGCTTCAAGCCTTTCATTCCAAATGCCGCGGAAGACTCCAGCCTGTCACACGTGGAGGGTAGCGGTGCCGGCTGTGTGTGCGGAGCATCCTGCCCTGCTTCCTGCCTTTCTGTGCTCCTCGGTCCCTGCAGCCGCAAGTCGCTCACGTTGCCTTGCTCTGTCGCAGGGGCAGACGGTGGATGACATTCCTAAAGAAGTTTTGATAGACTGTGCCCATCTCGTGAAGGCGAATAGCATTCAAGGTAATACCGATTCCCGGGAGGTCGCTGGGAGGTCTTTGTGGCGTGTTTCTGCTCCGCGCCAGCGTGTGTTTTTCCGATCAAACGTTTGTGGCGTTCCTGCTGTGGTGCTTTCTGTGAAGCCTGTGCCTGCGGGTCTTACGGGAAGCAGATGTTGTTCGCAGCTGCTGGGGCTGCCCGTTACACTTTCGTAAGGGGGAATTTTAAACCTCTGAAATTCCCGTTTGTGCCTCCACGTTGCTGTCGGAGCCAAGGAGGCCTTGCAGTCCCTTCCCTAACACCACCTTGGGGCCCCCTTCCACGGTAATCGCTCTTCTGGCAGAGACGCTCTCCATCTGGAGTTCGTTAACGCTGCTGCAGCGCTCATGTTACTGCAGAAAACGATGTCGTGGTGTTCTTCCGTTTCGCTGTAACACTGGAAGGACTTCTCCGTTTTCTCCTTTCTTGCCTAGCTAGTAATGTTTGCAACCAGGATAACTGCCGGTCTCCACGCGCGCCGAGGACTTTGAGACCTCTTTCGGCAGGGAAAGAATTGGAACATTTCCCTCCTTTCTCCCCTGCTTCCTAGGTTGCAAGATGAACAACGTCAACGTGGTGTACACGCCGTGGACTAACCTGAAGAAGACGGCAGACATGGACGTGGGGCAGATCGGCTTCCACAGGCAGAAGGATGTAAGTGTTTGCTGCCAGCTGGTGATGTGGTGGCACGCTGTAACGTGTCCCTGTTTGGAGCTGGGTGGATTGTCTTCAGCATTTTGCCCTAAAGCCAGGGAATCATCCGTTCCTGAAGCGTCAGAGAGATCCCAGGGGCGAGTTTGGGCTTGCCTGAACATCTCCTGGAGATCCGTGGTTGAGCATCAGCCTGTAGCGGAGCGTAGCCCATACAGCGCGTGTTTCCAGCCGGCAGCACGGTGTAGCTGACGAGCCGTTGCCGGTGCCGAATGCCGTCACGTGTTAGTCTGTGCTATCCGCTTGGATTTGCATTGAGCAGTGGGTTTAGATCAGCTCACACAGAACGCGTCTGGAAGGGCTCAGGACCTGAGCTTGCTGTGCCGAGGGGGCTGTGGGGGGTCCTGGAGGTGGCCGTTGCTGTTTGCTTTACTGTCTGCTCCGAAAGCTGTCTCATCCCGGTGCTCCCTCGGAGTTTGTTAAACCTGTTACAAAAGGCAGAGCTGCTTAGCGTTGGTGTAGGGTCGAGCCAACGTACTAAACCATTCCCAAGCCTGGCCTAGTGTCCGCAGATAATCTTGTGCTTAAATCGTAGTTACGTAGCTTGGCTGCTGGGAGAGCGGGCTCTCTAGAGGTGCAGGTGTTGGACTAAACCAGGTCTGTACCACGGCAAGAAACACTAAAAACTCTGCAGTCAGCAAGCAGCATGTGAGCTTCTCTTCCCAGAACGATCTGCAGAGACCTCCTGCCACCTCTTCGGTAATCGGCAGAGACCGGTTCTGGTCTCTTGGCCTCTTTGTTGAGACATGTGCCAAGAAATGAAATCAGTAATGCTTATGCAGTTAGCAGTGCTCACGCCTTTTAGCTACGTGCTGCTGAGGGTTGGGAGCGGGCCTCCTCTTGCTGTTACGCAACCTGCTGAACAGTCCTCGGCGGCAGGGATTTTCCTCAGCATCTCTTTTGGTGGGATTCATCCATGCGTGAAGTGGAAGTGGGGTGTTTTCTTTCCGTTGAGAAAGTGCCAGAACAAGAAGTATTTTTTTATAAGGATCACAGTTTTTTGCACTCCAAAGGTGAAAATGCTGACGGTGGAGAAGAAGGTGAACGAGATCCTGAACCGGCTAGAGAAGACAAAAGTGGAACGCTTCCCAGACCTGGCTGCTGAGAAGGAAGCTCGGGACAGAGAGGAGAGAAATGAGAAGAAAGCCCAAATCCAGGAGATGAAGCGGAAGGAGAAGGAAGAGATGAAGAAGAAGAAAGAGCTGGAAGAACTCAGGTGAGTTATAAATTGTAGTGCCAGCTTCGAACTTGTGCGGTTTTCCTCAGCGCGGGGAGGGAGTCATGGGTCAGCAGTTTCTGTTCTGCAGCGGCCCGGCGTTACTCAGTGTTCAGCTGACCTGCTCTGGCACAGATGTCTGCATGGCCCAGTGATTTCCTTTGTCTCGACAATAAATGCGTTTTCCCCGTTTCTCCTAAAATAATCCTGGATGTTAACCCCTTGTTAAAAGAAAGGACTGTGTCCTTTGAAACCTGGGCTAACGTGGGTGAAACCGGGCCCTTGGAAAGCACTGAGCCTTCGCTAGACTTCTTCAGCTTCCTCACATCCTCAAACGTGCGCTCCTTTAAACACAGAACGCGGGGTGGCTTTCTGAAATGTCATATTGACCTTTCTGTCATGACCAAACGTGCAGCGGCATGTGTGAGCTTGTTCCTTGGTACTGACGGCCCCGTCCAGCGCTGGCCGTATCCGCTGGCTGACCCCAAAAGCTCACTTCTAAGCTTTTAAAGTCATGTTTATCTGTAAACAACAGTGAAACCAGAATTTGAAAAACTCTGGGATTTCCTGAATGATTTAACACATGGAGAGGTCAGAAAAGAGGGCTCGGAGAAGCAAACAGCTGAGCAGAAGGCACCAGCAGGCGTGTGGGTGCTGCAGGGCAAGGGGCCTGCCTGCTTATTTAACCTTCCCCAGGGCTGCCTCTTGGCCACCCCCAAAGGGAAGGATTTTCTGCCTCCTGGGCTGATCGAGCTGGTTGCTCCTGAACAAAGCTGTGGAGAAACTGCACAGCGCCTGGGCTTTCTCTGGGTATTTTAATTAGCCAAAAATATGAGATGAGCAAAAACCACTCCAGCCTGCCTGACTTCAGAAAGGCAAAAAATTTGTTTTTCTGGTACTAGGTCCTGTTTTATCAGAATGCCTCTCTGGTGGTGGGTTTGGAAAACGTATCATGTAAGATAATGTAATTTTTTCTTCCAGGAGCTACTCGTCGTTGATGAAGGCTGAGAACATGTCCTCCAATCAGGTAGGAGCCGGCTGATGCCCACAGAAACCTTTCAGAGCCGGCTGAAATTCAATACGGGGCCGGGACGGTACGGCTCCCGCATTGCAGTCTGGTTTTGGTGACTCCTGCGTGACAGAGCACATCTCCCTCACCCCTTCTCGCTGAAGGACATTGCCACTCTCCTCCGCTTTCAGGGACCGCCCTGCTGCCTGTGTGCCAGCCGGGTGCAGCCTGTGGGGCTGGAAATGTCTGCAAAGTCCTCCCGGTCCCCTTCCCACCCTCGGGAAGGACCCTTTGTGACCTGTTTGGCCATAACCTGGCTCGTGAGCAGGGGAGATCTTCCCAGTGGCAACCACGACCTGCGTTTGCCACCTTGTTACTTCAAGGGAGGGGGGAAATGCACATTTGGTGTCCCTGCCTGTGTCAGGGGGGTTGGAACTAGATGATCTTTAAGGTCCCTTCCAACCCAAACCATTCTAGGATTTGATTCTTTTTAATGAGAGGAACTGGAGGTGTAAGGACAGTGGTGTGGGAGGGATGAGGGGCAGAAGAGGAAGCTTGCAGGGATGTGCCTGCGGAGAGCAAGGAGGTGACACCCCGGGACAGAAGCGGTATAACACAGCTGCAGTCTGACCGTGGAAAAGGAGCCAAAGCAGAGAGGAGAGCAGGAGGGAAATGGGGCTGTGGATCAGAGGAGGGCTGGGGCTGAAGCTCAGCAGAGGTCCTGGTGTGCACTGGATGCGCCCATGCTTTGAGCTCTGGCGTTTCTGCAGCTTCCTCCTTGGTGAGACCTGGGGCAAGCAGATCCTGCAGCTTTTCTGGGTGACCCTTGGTGTAAAATCCACCTTTTGCACCCTAATCCCTGACTAACCGCTCAGAGGAGCACGTGGTGTTGAAGAATTCTGGATTTTCCTCCTGTTGGCATGCAGATCCCCCGTGAAACTTGACCTGGGCGAGGTGTGAGCGTCTCCTGACCCACACAAGCAGGCTGTGCCCGAGCGGTGACGCTTGTCAGGGAGATTTGCGGGGGAAACGCTGTGCAGGAGGTCCCCTCCTCTCAGCACCTGACCCCCACACGGTGTCATGCTGCTTTCCTTCTCCCGAGCTGGAAAGAAGCACAGGTTGTGACACGGGGATGGTCCCCGAGGCTGCTGGTGGGAGCCGGGTCTCTGGTTCCTCCCAGGTGGCAGCAGACAGGCTGCAGGTCTGGGGAAGCGACGCAGGGACAGCAAATAGCCGCTGCTGTTTCCCAACACAGCCTCACTCGGGGCTGTTCCCACTCCAGAGCTGCTGTTGTGCATCTCTCAGGTCTGATTTCACGGTGTTTGTACTGCAATGGCAGGAAACCAGAATAAATGTCACCTCTGAAAGCCCGCTGGACGCACCATTTCCCCATTTTCCGTATTGCCGTGCACAACGATCCTCATTTGTCTTTCTTCCCGCAGGATGGCAACGACTCGGATGACTTCATGTAAATAAAGTCTCTCTCTCAATGGTGAGGTGGTTCAGGATGTCTTAATGTCACCATCGCTAAGAATGCCAAAAAAAAATATCCAAAAAGTGAACTCTGACTCCATATCTTCAGAACCCGGTTGGTTCTCCCGGCAGCCTGACCAGCTCTGGGCCGCGGACAGCTTCGGAAGGGAGAAGGTCTGTGTCTGCACGTACATCTCTTTTTTTCAGGGACGTGGGTGGAAGGAAGCAGAATTGCCTTCGGTTCTCCAAAGACAATGGTATTTATTCTAGGGAAGGGGTTGGTGTAGCTTTTAATCCAAGAAGATTTAAAGAAAATAAAACAAATTTGTGTTGTCTCACCGCTGTCCTGGCAGCGGAGTGACTCGGGAAGAGTTGCCGTTACCTCGGTCTGTACACGAGCGCGACACTGCCGCCTGCGTGACTCCTCTTCGTGCTGGCGATGGTCAGCAAAGCGGGGGGACCCCTCTGTGAGTGGGGGGCACGTTTGGACGAGCTGCCAGCTGCTTTGCAGACCTCTGCAGCCCTTGCTGCCAGGAAATGTTGTGGCTCCTCGTTAAATACTGAGCTCCAGAGGGTGAAGACTGCGCTCGGCTGTTGCTGCAGCCTGCTGGAGCGCACGACCCTGGGCTGCGAGCTGTGCTGGTAGCACAGAGTGAGAATTAAAATTAATTTGTTTCTTGGGCTGTTCCTTGAAAACCTCTGGAGAGAGAGAAGTTTGTGAAGAGTTCTGCACGGTGTCGGGCCAGGCTGGAGCTCTTGCTGGTGCGTTCTGGAAGGTTTTGCGGATAATTCTGTACGAAACGGTGGCGGTAATCCTGGCAGCCCCTGTGTGTATGTCACGATTAAATTCATACCCCGCTGCTGGGAAGAGCATCCCCTGCCTCTGGCCCTGCTTCTCCCCCGTGCACAGCGAGGATGTCGCCGGGCTCAGGGGTGGGTTTTTGGGAGGGCGAAATGAATGCAGCTTAATGAACTGAGATCTTAACGGGCTTAGCAGAGAATTACTGGTTTATTACAGGAGCAGGAAAGCGAGGAGGTTTTCGCCCCACAGCTCCACCAGGCTTCCCCGCCATCAATGGGCCCTTTCACGGGCTGCGGGCGTTGGCTGGTGACCCGGGCGCGGGGCTGAGCTGCCGTCAGCAGCGCCCGCGGCACGGCCCTGCAGCTGCACGCTGTTGTGCTTGGCTGCAGCGCCGGCTCCGGCGTTCATCCCTGGGTGACAACACCTGCGCGTCACTGTCCCTGGGCTGGGGGTCCCTGGGCACCCTGGGTGTTGCTGCTGTGGGGACACGTGTCCCCAAGCAGCCTGTTTGTCCCCAACACCCTGTGCATCACTGTCGGTGGGCGGCATGGCCCTGGGGACCCTGTGTATTGGTGTCCATGGGGTTCTGTGTCCCCAAGCACCCTGTGCGTGACCACCTGTGGGGTTGTGTGTCCCCAAGCACCCAGTCTGTGATCACCCATGGGGTTGTGTGTCCCCAAGCACCCAGTCTGTGGCCACCTATGGGGTTGTGTGTCCCCAGCACCCTGTGTGTGCCCACCTGTGGGACTGTGTGTCCCCAAGAGCCCTGTCCGTCCCCAAGCACCCAGTCCATGGCCACCCATGGGGTTGTGTGTCCCCAGCACCCTGTGCGTCACTGCCCATGGGGTCAGGAGGTGCTGGGTCCCTGCCATCCTTCCCCGCACTGTTCAGGACATCCCGTGGCGAGGGACAGGGACAGCAAGAGGCTGTGCATCCGCAGCCGCCCCGCTCCCCTCCGTGTCCACCCCACCGACCAGCAGCCGCCAAGAATAACCCCCTGGAAGGCGAACGTCCCAGCTGCCGTCAGCACTTCCCACCCGGCCCTTCCTCGCCTCCGCTCCTCGTTTATTTATTAATCCTTCTGCTCCCAGCTCTGAAATCCTATCGCCCACCCTCTGCACCGCCCGGAAAGCGCAGCCCTGGCCGGTGCCGGGGGGAAAACCCTGCCCTTGCACATTTTTCTCAGGCTGGGACAGGAGGCGGCTGCCCATCCACAAACACTGGCACGGCCGCTCCCCGATATTTTGCTGAGCCTGCTCCCGGCCAGATGTGCTTCGCTTTTCTGCAGACGCAGGAGCTTGGGGAGGGCTGAGGGGTCCCAGCATCGCCAGGTCCTGCCTCGTTGGGGGAAACTGGGGCACGGAGCTGCGGTGGGCACGGCTGAGGCTGTGGCACCCCAGCGCTGGGCAGGTTTT
This sequence comes from Syrrhaptes paradoxus, assembly GCA_013400615.1. Taxonomy (NCBI): domain Eukaryota; kingdom Metazoa; phylum Chordata; class Aves; order Pterocliformes; family Pteroclidae; genus Syrrhaptes; species Syrrhaptes paradoxus. The sequence continues at coordinate 51,137 of VZTO01004822.1, forward strand.
TAGGGTGCCAACGTGCCCCCCCAGCACCGCACACGTTTGTGTCCCGTCCCGTGTCACCTCAGCACTGGGGTACCCCCCCTGCAGCCCCTCCAGGGGGGTTCAGGGCTTTGCCTGGCTCCCAGAGCCCCACCAGTACGAACCCAGCCGCTGCCTGGGGGTCTGCCAGCCTGTGCCCACCCATGTAACGAGTTGTCAGGTCTCTGCTCCCCCCACGGCCCCCGGCTCAGAGCCCCCCGCACCCCGTGTGGCCTCCCCAGCGATGGCAGCCACAAGCCAGGGCCGCTGGCCCCTGTTAATAACCGGCCCCGCGGCTGTTTCTGCGCTGAAAACAGGAAATCCCTCTGCCAACAGCAATAAACCGCCCGCCGGCACGATCCTGCGCCCCGGGCAGGGCTGGGCACGGGGCACCCCGAGCTGGGGCTCCCGCCAGAGCGAGGGGACAGGGACAGCAGGGATGGATGGGCTGGAATCCCCAGCACCATGACGCTCTAGTGTCCCCATTGCCGTGATGCTCCAGTGTCCCCAGAGCCGTGATGCTCCTGTGTCCCCAGCACCATGATGCTCTTGTCCCCACAGCCCTGTCTTGGGTACCTGGGGTCTCCGGCCACCCCCTCTGTGCTGGTGGGGTTGTCCCAAGCCTTGGGGACCCTGGGCTTGGCTCACAGGGGAGGTGACACCGTTCCCTGTGACCCCGGTGGCCGGTCTCACCCATCAGCCTGGTTTGGGAAACTGAGGCACGGAGCGGAGCAGCATTGTCCCCATTCAGCTTTATTGTGCCGGGAGTACACTGGGGACACAGCGTGGGCTTTGGGGGGGACAGAGGTGGCCAGGGAGGCAGGGAAAGGGCACAAACCAGCTGCACCCCATCCCATGGGGACCCCCCACCCCGGGGCTGGGAATGGCCGAGCCGGCAGCACCCCTGGGACCAGGGACCAGCCCTGGACCCTCGCACTTGGGGGGGACTGGGACCCCTCTGCCCCCCACCCCGTCCTGCGAGGCTCAGCCTCGCACCCCCATGGGGGATGCTCTGGGGGTCCAAGGGGGCGGCAGTAGGGACCCCCCATCCCTGTGCCGGCTGGGCGGCTGGCAGCAGGCTGGGTCACTGTCCTGGAGGGCCGGGGGGGCCCGGCAGCCCCGGGGGACCTCGCACCCCGGGGTCTCCCTTGGGACCCGTTGGGCCAGGCTGGCCCCCAGCCCCAGGGGTCCCAGGGGGTCCCGGTTTGCCCTGTGGGCCAGGGGGTCCCACTGGCCCTGGCACCCCATCTGGCCCTGGGGGGCCAGGGTCTCCCTTGGGCCCCCCCTGCCCGCGGGACCCGGATTGCCCGAAGCTGCCCTTGGCACCCTTGAGACCAGGGAAACCTTTCAAGCCCAGGGGACCCCTTTCGCCCTGGGGACCTGGGGGTCCTGGGGGGCCAGGGGGGCCCTGGGGACCTGGTGAGCCCAGGCTGCCCGCGTCACCCTTCTCTCCTTCGCTTCCGGGGGGGCCCTTGACGCCCACGTCACCCTTGAGGCCGCGGGGTCCCGGGGGTCCCGGCACACCTAGGGGGAGAGGAGGGGGTGAGTAGGATGTATGGGGGGGCAGCATCCCAAAATGGGGAGAGAGGAGCGTGCCCCAGCCCTGCAGCCGGGATCAGCTGAGCCGGGACAGCCCCCCTGCTCCCCCCTTGGGCTGGATGGAGATGTCCCCAGGCCACCCAAGCCACCGGTGAGAGCTCTGGGTACCCTCATCCATGTGCCCCCCACCAGCACCAGCAAGAGGGAGTGACTGGCACCAGTATGAAAGCCAGCCATGCTGGAAGGACGTGGGTCACCTCCCCGCTGTCCCTGTCCCCCCACGCAGGGACAGCTCTGTAAGCCGAGTCCCCGCAGCTCCATCCCCAGGATTTCTTCAGCATCCACGGGCAAGTGTCGGGTGCCTTCACGCATGTCCCAACACCACCGTGGTGTGGGTCCTCCAAGGTGCAGGATGCTCCCGAGGAGCCCAGATCCCACTGTGCTCAGCCACAGAAGAACCAGAAGACCCCCAGATTGCCTGTCCCCAACCCACGGCAGGCAGGGCTTAGGCTGTGCCCACCAGGATGCACCTTACCTCGTAGGATGGTGATGTTCTTCAGCATCTCCCCGTGCCGGATGTCCACCACCTTCATCTCCTCCATGAGCATGGACAAGTTGCGGATGTCAAAGTCCAGCCGGGCGCTGAGCAGGCTGTAGCGCTCCCGCAGCAGGTCCGTGGTGCCCTGGACCAGGCTGAGGGACTTGTTCAGGTAGTAGAGCTCCTCGGCGTGGGTGTGGAAGCCCAGCGTGCAGGAGAGCCGCACGTCGTCCAGGTAGCGCAGCATGCTGTGGACGTGGCTGTCGGTGGCGTTGATGTTGGCGAAGATGGTGCTGATCTCGATCTCGTGGGAGGTCATTCGTCCTTCCAGCGTCTCGAAACGCTCGGCCGTGCGGTTCTGCGTGTACCTGTGGTGGTAGCGCAAGTCGTTCATGTTCTCCTCGTGGTCATCCAGGAAGGAGGAGATGTTGTCCAGCTGCAGCTGCAGCCCCATCACCTGCAGCACCAGGTCGTGCATGCTCTCCGAATTCTGCCCGACCTGCCGAGCCACCGCCCCGACGCTGCCTTGGATGCTCTTCACCAGCTCGCTGGTCTTGGAGGAGGTGGCCCTCAGCCCGCCGAAGAGGCGGGTGTAGTTCTGCCACTCGGTGACGATCTTCTGCAGCGTCAACGTCTCCTCGTCCGTCTTCCTCTGGATCACCTGGATCCAGTCGGAGGTTTGCCCCAGGGTGAAGTTCATCTGCTGCATGGCTGCTCGGACATCGTAACGCTCCTGGGCCAAGCCCTTGAGGGAATTGTCCAGCTGGGAGGTGACCACCTGCCAGCCCCCGACCTGGGCCAGGAACTGCCCCAAGCTCTCGTTGACCTGTCGGATGGAGAAGGAGCAATTGTCCACCTCGCTGGTGATCTTGTTGCTGGTGGACGAGAGCTGGTTGTGGGTCTGGGAGGTGCGGTCCAGAAGGATTTCCTGAACCAAAAGCATCTTCTGGATCTCCTCCAGCTCGCCCTGCAGCTTGCTGATCTCCTGGCCCAGCTGGCCCGTCTCCTGGCAGAGGGAGCAGTTCCCTGAGGTCTTCTCATCTGGATGAAGAGCAGAGGGGTCTGTCACCCCACCCCGGCCCTCGTTGGGCCTGAAGACCCCATTGAGACCCCCCTGAAGTCCCACTGAGGACCAGAGCGGAGGAAGGAACCTCACCACGGTCCATGGAGACCCTGGAGATGGGCACCACGGACAACCCTGATGCCACCAGCCTGCACCACCTTCATCCTGCTCCTGCCACCCCCTGCCACCACCAACCTTGGGGTCACACAGTCATCCCTCCCCAAAATCCTGGGGGATAAGTGGGGTTTGGCTCTGGGGGAACCCCAGGACCTGAAGAGTGGAGGTCAGCTGGAGGGACAGACGGTGCCAAAGCCTGGAGAAGACCTCCAGGTCCACTCACCAAAGCCCTGGAGGTCCTCCTGGATGGATACGATCTTCTTCTCGTAATGGATCTGGGCTGAGCTGATGTCCTTGGAGATGGAGTCGACTTTCCTGAACACTGCAGGGGAAAGGCGAGGGGGTGAGGGGATGTGACCGTCCCCCACATCTCTCCTCCGGGTTTGTTCCCTCACAAGGAGGGCTTGAAGAGCCAGGCTGGGTGGCTGGTGGGCGCTGGCTCCACATGGGGTGGGTGTCCCAAGGGGCTCGACTAAGGTCTACAAAACATCTCCAGGGGTTGTGCCATCCCTTCACTGAGCCCTGGAGGCTGTTCCTTGCCCGTGGAGGTGATGGGGTGACAACCTCTGGGCTCTGGAGTGGTTCCTGAGGTCCCCATGGGGGTGTCAAGCCATCCCTGGGTGAGGTGGCATCACACACAGGGTCCCACGTGCATCCCAAGGGAAGATCGGGGGGATCTGGATGCTCCTTTCCATGCCTGGATGCTGAAGATGCTTTGGGGGAGCCCCAGCATCCCTGAGGGTCTGCCCCAAGGACGGCAGGAGGTGACGGACCCCCCAACCCTGCCCCGCGCTCACCCACGGCAGCCAGCACGGTGACGGCCACGATGAGGAGGATGGAGAAGCCGTAGAGGACTTTGACGGCCGTCTGGAGGGAGAGGTTCCTCTGGCAGCGGCTGCAGCTGGTCTGTGCCCTGCCTGGGCGCAGAGAGGGAAGGATCAGGCCCTGCCGCCCCCCACCCCGTGCCCACCCCCAGGGGTGTCCTTACCACTCGCTCGGTAGCTGAAGGTCGGCATCTCCTCTTCCTCTCCTCCTCCCGGCTCTTCTTCTGAAACCCAACGGCAGGAGGGACCTGAGCTGCCAGCACTGTGCCCTCCTGTCCCCAGCCCTGGGGGTGCCGGTGGTCCCTGGGGCCCCCCACCCACCCTCGCCGTGAGCCAGCATCCCCGGGGAAAAGCTGAGAAGCCAGAGAGGACCCACGGGTGCCACCCTCAGCTGGCCAAAGCCCGGTGGCACCAGCCCGTGGGGACACGTCCCCGCTCTGCTGCAGGACTCAGTTGGGACTCTGCCCTGCGAGACCACAAACTGGGGGAAATTTGCTTGAATTTGGCCAAAAAAGTAGGTGATGGGGAAGGTGACGGCTCCTGGCTCCCCGCCCCGAGGGGCTCTGTGCTTTCCCCAGCCCCTTCTTGCAAAAACCCACAGGGGCAGAGAAAACCCGTGTGCCCCCCCAGCCCGGACCCCCATCCTGGTGGGGGGCAAGGTGGGGGTCTCCTGCAGGGTGGGAAACGCCGTGGGCTGGTACCGGACCCCCAAGGAGCCCGGGGTGGGGGGACGGTGCCTCCCCCCTGGCTCCCCAAAGCCCTCCTGGAGCCGTATGATGCCCAAGAGCCCCCGCAGCCCCCCCACAGCCCCCCACCCAGGACCTCCCCAACCTCCTCACCCACCCAGGAGGGTTTCCAGCCGGGGGGGCTGAGGAGGGGCTGCAGGCACAGCTGGAGTGACCACGGCACCCGTGTCCCCTCCTTTATACAGCCCAGACACCCCTGGGGAAAGGCGGGCGGGGGGCAGGACGGGGGCTGTGGCGGCGGGGGGGGG
>VZTO01004823.1:0-13218 GCA_013400615.1 Syrrhaptes paradoxus
CTGTGATTCTGTGATTCTTTGCTAGCTCCATTGTTTTCACCTTATCCTGGTACACTGGAGATCATCCGTATATGGCAACCTTACCACACTGTCTGTCTTTTTACTTAACATTTGCTTTCTGCTTGTCTTTGCTATATAGCAATCTAGTCCAGCTTTGGTGTCTGACATAAAGCTCTTAAAAAAATTAAGAAAAAAAAGAAACTGAAACAAGATGTAAACAAAATTATGCAACTCACTGTTACATTCTGTTCTCTGTTTTTCAACCCTAATGCATCTATTTTAGGGACTGATACTGAAGTCTCTATACTCACAGGAGCTGTCCCATTGATCACAGGCTTCTGGAACAGCCTACAAAGAGGACATTCTTGCTTTGAAGGCATGGCTGGCATCACAGCATAGTGTAACTGTCATAGGAGATCCAATGACAGCAAAACAGACACAGGAGTCATGGAGATTAACCCAACTGGAATTGGACTGTCAGATTTCTTTTACTGTAACTGGAAACATCAGCCTTCAAGTCACAGGATAGGATTGTGTGTCTGATCACACAGAATGGAGCTGAAGTTTGCCTACGCAAGGTGACAAGCTTCCTGCCTGGAGGCTATGGACCTCTGGCCTCTCGCCCTCTTGATATCTTCATGTATGGATGGTCAGTTGCATGGGAATAAAAACCTGCAGTTAGTTTCCAAGTCTGTAGCTCAAAGTATGGAGTCAGTATGGAAGGTAAGAGGATGGGTTACAAGGAAGTGAGATAAAACATCACTGGGGTTGTGAAGAAGCATTTCTAGGACCATGAAAGGTTTGTCCAAAAGTGGGTGGTATAAGCTTAGAACATAAGCTTGCATTCATGCTCAGATACTCTGTTGCTAACGTGCATGGTCCAGCTGTAGATACCTCAGAAGAGCTGCACTGAAGGGAGAAGGATTTAGTGAGGGAAGAGGCTAAAGCAGGGGTCACAGCCTGAGGATCTGTGAGCCACAGTTCCGGGGATCAAGGAGTCTCAAGAGCAGACCCACTGTTTCCATGATGGAAAGAAGTAAGGATAGTGTAAAAGGGATCAACAGAGAGAATTTTGGAGGTATTTCTTACCCAAAGCTGAGCTAGTCCAAGACTAAAGAACTGCAAACTCTTTAAGTGCTTAAAAATCTTAAATCAGCTGTCCTCTCCTGAACTTTCACAAAACCATGAGTTCAGAAAAGAAGAAGGAGGTGACAGTGATGAAGTCCTGGGGTTTAGTCAAGTGCTTCAATTATTCAATTTCCTCTGCCTTGTTCCCTTACTACCCTCCATTTCAGTGGAATAATTGAAAGCCTGAAAACTCCACTCTAAATACACACAAAAAGATGCAACCCCTGCTCTGCTGCATTCTTGATTTACATTTCCAATCCCTTCCCTCCCTGTCTTCCAGCTCTGTTCCCTAGAGCCCTCCCTGTTCCCTAATTCCCATTAGCAGTAGTTGACTGTCCATAGACATTCATATTTGATTTCCCCAACCCACTGACAGATTGGCACAGCTTCTCCTTTGTTTCCAGTGTGTGAAGGATGTCCTTGTGATGTTTTTCATTACTGACTCTTCCTTACTGAACAGTATTAGCTGTATTTTCCATATTGCTTGTTGTTTAATAACATGAGAAGTCTCCTCTGAATTTTTAACACTAATCTAGTTCTTTCTTGAGAGGTGTTGCCTCTCAGCCAGCACTGAAGCCAAATGCTTGAACCCTTGCTTTTTTCACCATAACTGTGCTTCTCCTACACCTCTGCTCCTCCCTCAAAGATACAGGCTGCTGGTGAGGAAGGCACTGTTTACTGCCAAAGTTGCAGAAAGGGCACTTCTCCAACCTTTTGGCAGTAAACAGTAAATTTTGGCTCTGCTATGCAGAGCAAAGAGAAAGAGAATTATTTGCAGGAGTGGAGGTGTCAGCTCTTGGGGTCTGGGTATTTCTTACACATGAATTAAATGCAGTAAAAATCTACAGGGATATAAAAATAATAATTTTCAACTTGGCAAAGATACAGTCTTAAATAAGCTGCCTTCTCATGAGCTTCTCTTTTTCTTTGCAAATTAGCTTAGGTACGTGTATCATCTAATATGCAGTAGGAGTTTCTAGACAAGACATTTCAAAATCAAAGTGTATTTCTAACTTGAAATAGGGGTATAAGAATCAGTTTAATCGTGTCTCTCACACAGTCCCTGTAAATATAAAAAAATTACTCTTTTTCTAGTAAAAGATTAGTTGTGCTGCTCATGAACTCTTGACAAGCTATCAAGAATCAGTTCTTGGTTGACATAAATTTTATAGGGTCTCTGACTGTCCATTTGTCTGTTCTGCCCACAAGCACGTACACAGAGAGTCAGTATAATTAAATCTGTCATGTGAAGATTTCAGGTGTACTGGCCTATGTCGACCAAGATCACTTGCATTCCTAAGTTTTCATGTTGATAAAGAACAAGCAACAAGTTGTCCTACACAGGGAGGTATCTGCCTGAATGTTCAGCCAGTGTGTGATGCAGACACAGAAATGGATGTGCGCTTTTCCCATTCATCTCAAAAAGAGACCCTCTGAAGGTTTCCAAATGAAGTGCTAACTCGTGTGAGCATTTCAGCAACAGTTTTAGCATTTCAGTAGTAATTTTTGAAGTTTGCTAAGGAGAGGAACAGGTCAACCGTTGCATTTGTAGGTCAAGCCCATAAGAAATTGAGACAACCAGCCTGTGAAGACATACATACATACATAATAAACAGGATGACATTTTGAAATCTCACCTGTGTTGCAGGCAGAGTGTGCAATGATACTGTCATCTTCCCAGTTTAGCCTCTCAGCACAGAGATTTGGTTAGTACCCTTTTATGGTACTTCTGTAGTAAAAAATATGTAAACGTGCCATAATTTCCTTCTTTTTTTTGCTGCTCTTCTTTGTGAGATTTACCTTTGTTGTCCTTTTTCAGTATCAAAGTAATTGAAAACATAAATTGTGTAACTAGCCTTTTCACTTTTGATATACCACAACCTCACACAGTCTAAGCATAATCTCCATCTGCAGAAGAGAAGAAAGTGATTCCAAGCTGACAGAATAGTTACAAACTTAATGCAAGCCCACACTTGTTTAGACTACTAATGAGGGAGAGCAGAGAAAGGAAAACAATTCTGTTCCTTTACAGTTATCTTGTGGGCTTGGATCTTCAAATGAAAATAATCCTATTAATTGTCGCAGCATGAAGAAAACGGTTGGGTCTGATAAAGATGAAGCAGAACCCTAAAGAAAAATAATATGTTTAAGGTCTTACTATAAGCCAACGAAAGATCTCCTGCTTTCTGTGCACTTATTCCAGAGTCTTCTCTGCATTGCCTCTGAATAAATATAACATCATGGAGGGGTAGAGCAGTCAGCCCAGGCATGTTTAGCAGGACCAGTTGTATAATGCTGGATCTCTCTGACTGTCGTTACATCCAAAGAAATTCTTCTGGAGTCCTCAGGAGTGCAGAGCCCTGTGCAGAGGCTGCTGTGCATGAATGGAAACAGAGCAAGTCATTAAAGCCTGCAATGCTCGAGTCTGCTATGGAGAATTGCCACAGGGGGCCCAATGAAAAAAAAGCTTTTTAAAATGGCATCAAACATCAAATCCCCAGAAGTCTGTTCTCACCCTCCCAAGTCAAGGATCAGCCACATTTTTCAAAAATGATTGCAATTCAGAAATAAGCTGGGTAATAAGCTGCCAGCAGGATGTCAGTGAATCTGGAGCTGCCAAAGTCATTTCTGAGTCTCTCCAAAGGGAACAGAATGTTAATCAATGTACTAATTTTTCTCTTTTCACTATAATTAGCCATGCATGGCCACAGCTTGACCACCTGAGTTAACTCAAAACTGTTGAAAAAATCAGTATACTCGGAAGGATTGCTGACAAAAGAAAGTAGCTTTGGAAGGACAACAAAAGTCAAATTTCTAGCCTAGATTTGTGAGGGTCTATTAAAGCAAGCAACCTGCTGATAGTGAGTGCATGCAAAAAAGAGTAAGCATGGGTGAAATCTCTCTTAGGTTTCTTATGATTTTCACTAGTTTCCTGTCTCCCTGAGATAGTAGCATTTCTCAGTAAAAGCAATAGCTCCAAGGCTGTTTCCACAGAGATTGCATACATTAGGGTTGTTTCACTAGCTGGAAATTTTTCATTGGCTGAACTAACTAGGAATCCCTACTCTTTAATGAGACTTTTGTCCTTTTACATGTAGAGGTGAAGGAGTGACCCATGGAGCAACTGTAAAATCGGGATTGAAGCCTTTAGTTCTGCACCCTAAGTGTTGTGTGCTAAGAAAACATCGTGGCAGTGAATGTGGAAAGATGTGACAAAAGCAAACACCAACCAAATTCTTCAGAGAGGTGGATAAATTTCTTATTGCAAGAAAATATTTCAGATGTAAACAACTGGTCACATATGTTGAAGGGGAGAATAATATATAAATTACACATATATATGATATATAATATATATATTATGTTATATTATATATAGTATAATATATAGAGACAAGTACATGTAGACAAGGCTACAATGTAGCTCTGAGGTCTTTCCAGGAGACAAGATGCAAGCTACCTACAACATGGATCAGAGATCCAACTGGGAAACAGTGCCAGACGTGGGGCTGGGCACAGGAATATCTACAACATAACTGGGGCAAGGACTGAAGGCCCTAACAAGGAGAAATACTCCAGGTTTCTTCCTAACAGGGAAGAAAGTCAGACATGAGTAAGGTGGAAATAGCAGATTTATTGTCCTCTGAACTGCAGAGATCAAGTGCAAGGCTGTTGCAGGTACTTCCAGTCAGTCCCTGTTATATCATTTGTGTTCCTTTATAGTCCCCTTTTCACCCTCTCAGGTTCTTCCTGTGTCCCACGCTCATCCCCTCCCAAATAAACAGCCCACACTGGTTAACTGTTGTCCCATCATCCCTTCTGTTACTCTTTTTGGTGCTTATCCTGTCATTGTTTTAATAATTTCTGCCTCAGTCGGCAATTCCGTTTTGTCAAAACCCCTGTTACATATGTTTCTCATTTCTGCCACTTCTTATGTTACTATCTTGCTAGTGTAGCCACAGGTCAGGGATTGCCAGCTGCATGTGCATTGCTCTCTCTTTGCTGTCTCTAGCTCCTTGTAGTTTTTAATATTATCTTGCTCAGGAATGATCTTCTGCATATTTTGGCAATTTATAGCAGCTAATAAATAAAGTGAGAGCATTTAACTTGCAACAGTAATAGACAAAGATCTGATTTCTTCAGTTGTGGGGACTGTACAGGTCATTGGAGTTTTATTCCCAAGTTGAGGACATAAAAATGTATGTAAGAAGTTCTTGTTAAGTGAACTCCTTCCCTTTCCCACTTGTCATCCTTATTGGCTGCTACAGATAACTGAAGACAAATTAAGATACATACTCAAAGGTGCTCATTTTGTGTCTGTTTTTTCAAGGTTTCTCTCTCTGAACCTGACCTACACAGTCTTCTGACACTCCAGGCCTCGGTCAAAGTCCACTGACACCAGCAATGGATAGCAGCAAGAGTGGAGATGGAGGTGTTTCCTTATCATGAACTGTCTCTGTCCCAGCTACTGCTCTTGCTTAGAGTTGGACGTGTCATATTTACTCTTTAAAAACTGAAAAGAGACCCAAACCCCCAACTCATTGAGGTCTTTCCAAGCTTACCTATTGGTGAAAAAATACACAAAATGGCTGAGATTTTGAGAACACAGATTTTATATCTTTAAGTGAAGATATTTTTGTCTGACTACTCAGTTTTTCATTATGCCATGTCCTGTTTGTATGTTTACTGTTTCCACTGTTTAGGGGACACAGGGAAATCTCATTTGTCAGTTTGACCATCATGTATCATTTCAATTGCATTACAGAGTTAAGTCTGTACTGTTGGCCTGTGTACAGTTCTGTGACTGGACTTTAATGTAGATAACCCAGAGCAAGTTTTAAACCATCCAGCCCGGAAATCAGCGACAACAGTTGTCTCCAGGCATCCCAGCTGCAGAAGCAAAATTAGGTTTTTTTTTCTGCTTCAAAGAGGAAGGTCTAGAGTTGGCTGTATGTTTTCCACCTCTGCCAGGAATGGTGTCAGCAAGGGAAGTGGCAGATAGAGAGCGAGAGCACCTTGGGAAACTGGGCTTGCTGCTCCTCCGCTACTGGCAGAAGGGACCCTATTCCCTACCACACCAGCTCAGGCCCCACGCATCCTCTGCTGAAGTACCAGCCTGACCCTCACAAGTTAACTGCACCAGGAGACTGATGACAGGAAGCAGCCTGGACAGAGTGCCCCAGAGGTCAGTTCAGATAATCACCTTTGCAGCTACTGTCTGTATTGGGATGGTTTGGCAGCCTGCTGTGAGCTCCAGATGCTGACAGTAGAGTGCTGCCAGTGCCAAGGCAATGCCAAATTTAAAATTAAGTCAGATATACACAGTGAACTAAGAGTCAGATCCATGTCTCCAGTGTCAACATGCAGATACTCATGCTATACAAGTCTTGTACAGCTTATGGACTTCCCAGAAGTAGTTTGTCGCCTCCACATCTTCTTATACCATCTGCCACTGCTGAGGAAAGTTTGGTGCTGTCATTTTTGTAACTCCCCTCCAAGTAGTTTTGTTTTTTCTTTAATTCATCTTTTAAATAATTATGCTGCTTTAGTGAGTGTCCACTTTACAGGATGGCAAAAACACTAAGTGATCTTTTTTGTAATTGACTCTGGAAAATGGCTCTTTATGCAAGTAGTGTTTGCTTATCATGTGGCTGTCTGCACATGGGTAGCACACCTAGTGAGGTCAAAGGACATCAGTCAAAGATAGGAGCGTAGACTAAGGAAATCCAGTGACTTTTAATTTTAGGTCCAAATCCTGTCTTTTCATTTTGAAAGCACTTGTATTTTATGTTCCAAAGTTATTAAACCACTGGTAACAGTTTAAACCTCATAGCTGGTACTGTGAGTTGTTTCTGCAGCTGATAATACCCAAAGTACTCTTCTGTAATGGCCAGCAAGAGATGCTTTCTTCTTTACTATTCCCTGAAATGGTGTTGGCTGCAGTCTCTAATAACCCTGAATGTATCTGAAAAGTCCCTTTTCCCACGTATTCCTATAAATACTGTAAAGTTCAGCTCAATCACACTGCTCTCAGCTTCTTGTGATCACCTGCAAGCTTTCTGGAGGGCTCTAGGACAAGTGTGATGTATTCCTGTTAAGTCATCTGGCTAAGAGATCTCTTTTTCCCTAGGAGATACACTAGAGTCTGAGTTTAGAGCTCTTGAAGGCATGCTGAATCCTGCGTTTATTTAGTAAGGACTTTTATTGCCTTTTATTGACCATTAGAGGTTTTCTGGCAACTGCATTCAGGTATTGAACTGCTGTCAATGTGTTTCTTAGGCTGTCCGTGAGGTTAGTTTTGCTCTTGTCTGGTCTCATCTGATTTTGCTTTTTTATTATGAATTTTGTTAGACATCAGCTGTTGCCACAACAGACACGGAACATACTCTGGAGTAAGCAGATATTTAGATAAAACATTTATTGAAATGGGACTTCACTGGAGGCTTCTGTTCACTGAGACATGCAATGGTTTGGGGTACTTAGGCAAAAATCCAAAGCTGTGAGTCTCCAGACTAATTTCAGGTATATAGTAATATAAGTTTCATCACAAGAAATACTGGTCAGAGTGCTCTGCTTGTTCCTCCCTTCTCGGGAAGGCACTGTCTATTTTATTAAAGTAGGTGTTAAAATAATTCCTTACAGTCCTCTACAAAATATTGGGGAAACTGAGACACTGCAACCACCTCTACTTTCCTCTCGCTCAAGAAAAGATCTATTTCAAGCAGGGTTTTTATCCTAGAACTGTTCTGGCTTGTCAGACTAAGCCACACCATTCATTTTAGCCAAGTCATCACTACATTTGTGCTTTTTGAGCTTGCCTGTTTATATCCATTCTTTATTTTCTTTCAAATTCACATGCTGTATTTTAAGCATTAAATTCATATTCTACCAGCTACATGAACAGAGCGAATCTTGTCAAAGAACAAAATATTACTACCTTACAAATAATTGTCTGTAGCTTAGTGCAGGATTTCTATATTACTCTTGATTAGGTGAAAAGAAGATGAAAAGCTACTTCATGCCAGTAAAAATCACATTTCTTTAGGAGGACTTTCAAAACTAGAATGACGCAGCACAACTAAATCCAAGAAGGCAGAACTTATGCCACTGTGCTATTACCCTGTCCAATAACTATCTTGAATTGAATAGAATTGCACTTAAGAACACCCTCAAAAAGAGAACTTTCCCCAAGGAATAATTCATAAGTAACCTACTGGTAAAGCTACTTCATGCCTCAAGTTTTACCACATCTGGTCTAGCAATTTGACTTATCTAATGGCAAAACTTCCTGATTTTTATTTAATTGCCATAATTTCCTCCCCTCGTGTCTAAAGCACCATGAAATGCCTTATTTAAGCTAGAGCAAGTAGCCAAATGTACCAGTTCCTCACAGAACAGTGGTAAGCCATCTTTTATTACAGCAAGTTGGTAGTTGCCACATCCACTCCAGGTATGGACTTACTTCATGAAGCAGATATATACAAGCACTGATAAGAAAGGGCAAATAGCCTGAGAGATGAAATATTAGCATGCTGTTCATAAAATGCATCAGCTATAACTGGGCTAGATACCCAGGGACTGTCTGGCTGCATGGGTGCAATGGCATGAAGCAGGTGACAAATTTCTGCTGCTCTTGCCTGTAATAATATTCTTAGGTGTGTGGTAACATCAGTGAAGTAATCAAAAATATAAGCAACAAACACATCTCAATTAGATATATTATAAGTCACACAAGTCTACACCCCTTTGTTTGTGAAATTTTCATCACACCCTTCTTAAAGTGACACCTCTGAACTAGTTTTGAGATCTGCCAGGAAAGCGTGTCGTTAGAGAGATGGCTTCTGAATGTGAAAGTGATTAACAAAGTTCAAGTTATTGTAATATTTAAAACTGGCACTAAAACTCTTAGCCCAGTTTCTTAAGCTCTCTTAAAAAGGATTCAGAAATACTCCTCATTATTGCCAAAATAAGATCTTTCTGGGTAATGTATTAAGAGCAGCAGGCACCATCCAGGTCATCATTAATGAAAGAACATGGCAACACTTACCAAGTTACTGTTTACATCTTAAGTTCGGTCCTACACTGTTGAAGTCAAGGGATGCTACTTTTCTAATCTGTTGTCACCTCCGCCTTCCTATTCCTGCCACAGGGTTGTTGCCTTCTGACATCACGTGTTGGATGAAGCTTCCACAACTTCTGTGCACACATGAGGTTACAGCTTCAGTGGTGGAGATGAGGGCAGCAACCCCATCACTTACACATTGGCTTTTCTCTCTCATTAATATATTTTATCACCACAATATCTGTTATTCAAAGTTGTTCTTTAGAGGGGAAGGGACTCTCTGTATGTTTCATGTGTCTTCACCTGTGTGCATTTTGATGATTATATTTTAATTAAAAATACAGATGACTGTTGTAAGGAAAATTGACCAGTAGAATGACCATAAAAGGGTGAAAGAAAGAACAAGCCAAATTGCAGGTCTTGTTGAGCTAAGACACTTGAAATTAAAGGGAACTGGGAATGCAATAAGTTGATGGTGATTTTTACTTTCAAAAAAGTTGTGCAATGAAAGCTTAAAGCAAAGCTAGTTGTGCAAGCCTGTGCTGGTCAATAGGGCAAGATTTAGTCAAAGCTAAGAGAATTTCTTTTTGGTGGTGTGCCCTAAATGTAGGACAAAAGATTATCAGTTGGTTGAATCATCTGAAAAAACGTGTCTGTGTAAGATGTAAAGGAAACCAATTTGGTAGAGAAATTATTTACTCCATTTTCCTTAATTAGCCCAATTTTGGAATGTCTTCCCCAGTCCACTTGCTTTTAGGCTGTGAGGGCTTATGGGGATGAACACCTTACTACAGAAGCCCCCTGCTTATGGGGAGGGCTAATCAGCGCTTACCGCCAAGTGCCACTGTGAACACAAACACGCAATTCACACCATGAAAGTAACTGGTCCCACATGTTTGTTAGCTGAGAAGGAAAAGCCTGCAGGATCTCTTTGTCGTTCTAGCTGTTTAACATCTAGCATCAAATATGTTGGTGTACTGGGGCTCCATCTAAGAAATCCTGGTTTTGTTGTGGAGTGGGAATGGTAGTTGTTGATCTGGACATTCAGTGCACCATTGCTGTGGTCTGAAAGGAAGAGTCTGCTACAGAAGAACGTGGGAGAGAAAGCGGGGCATGGAGCAGTGGACCTCCTGCAGCAATAACTGGCAGTGCAAGAAAGGCAACTCAATAGTAAATTAATGCTACTGACCACATTTTCAGTACTCATTCCCTTCCCCAAGGGAACACAGTATAGGCACTGGCTTGAATTAGTTGTAGTTATTTATAGCCCTGCCTATGGACAGAGCCTTTTTCCAGATACTGGAGTAAAATTTTTCCTATCCTGAGAAGCTCAAAGTTCACGATAGATATTAGGTGCAGGGGAAGAACAGCAAGTGACTTATGTTGTACTCAATGCCAGTCCTATAAACACCTTCACAAAAGGAGTTTTTTAAAATATACCTGACTTTGGGAAGAAACATCACCATCACTAAGGAAATTAGCATGTGTCTTCAGAAGGTGTGCTAAAAGACAATCTCCTTGTTGAGGAGTGACAAAGTAAGCTGCTTTCCTCTGAGCATATGGGCCTGTTGTAGCATGTGTATCGCTGCCTTTGCTGAGGCAGCATCTGCCTGACTCCCTGTAGGTTCTGACCTGTAGCTGTGCTTGGTACCGTGGCTGACTCTGCCAGTTACCTGCAGAGCTGATGGTGACTGTGCAGCGGAGTGAAGGTGTGGGCTGGTTCTGTGCTGTGGAAAGATGGAGCAGGATATTGGATTTCCACTTTGGATGGTATAAGCTCTAATGTCCTGGCAGTTAATCTAAACACAGTCATTGATGCTCACTCACTCTTTGCCATATCCATTACCCCTTACTGAATTAATAGTAGAAAGAAATGTCGAGTTAGCTCTGTTGAAGCTCCCAGAAGCCCTACCCTGTTTATCCGAAAGAGGAAGGGAGTTGGCATGAAAAACTGTGTGTAGATCCTTCTGATTTCATTTGTATCAAGTGTCCTCCAAGGACTATATAACATGGACAGAGAAACTTAAATACTTCATCACGCTGATGTGGTTTTTTTTCCAAAATTTAGGAACTGCCATTGTTGTTCAGTCAAGTGAAAAGTGACCTGATCCCTGGAGGGAAGCATCCTGCAGACGTTTCAGGGGATGCAAAGGGTGGACACTGCTTCTTAGCTAATCCCATCATTACCATTTCATATAACTTTATAGAAATCAGCAAGCAAGAAATGAAAGATTTCAGTAAATTTGATTTGCACAGGGAAATAGGGATAATTTTGTTTAACCATAAGCTTCACATGGTAACCCATCACAGAGTATTTTACTGATGCCTTACTATCAGCAATGTGTTCATGCAATTTACCCAGCTGGGCCAGCTAGAAGCAGCCAGGAGTGGAGAGTGATGAAATGTAGTGTGTGCTTTCCCCACATAGGTTTCTTCATAACAGTAAAATGCATTGCCCTGCAGAACAGGTAGTTTTCCCAGATGGTCTGCATAGTTTTGCTTTGTTTCTTGCAGCAAGGCATTTACATGAAGACAGAATAACTTTGCTAACTTGGCTTCTGTCTTGACAATGTGATACAGAGGCAATCTACTTACTTGAGTTCTCAAAGCTACAGAGAGGTGTGAGTCACAAAACACAGAGACAGCATCCAGATATCGCTATCCCTAAACTTCAAGGAGTTCAGTTCCATTGTTTCTGTCAGGTTTTTCTCTCTTTGAGATGACAAAGTGATGAGCCCTTACAAAGAGGAAGCTAGTGCAAGTGTTCATTAGTACACTCTTAAAAAGAAGAGAAACCTAAGAAGGGCAAGACAGCAATCTGTTCTTGGTATCACAGAGCTGCAAAGTAGTTAGTGCAGAAATCTGGAAATAAAGACTGGAGGAATCTACTCCTGATTCACTGGGTAGCCTTAGGACAGATGCTTTCTCCTTACTTTGTTAAAATACAGATTCTACTTGTCACAATTACTGCATTCAAATTAAAGTTTTACATCAACCAAATAGAAAGGAGGTATCCCTTGAGCAATTTTCACTAATTAGAAGAATTTATCATAGAGGTGCAAAGACATGGATGCAAATTATAGAATGAGTGTGTGTGTGTTTGTATGTATTCACGTGTGTTTGAAAGAATCAGACTTTACCACAAAAGTTTCTCTAGCAAAATCCCAATGCTGGTGGAATGAAACTCCTTCAGAAGGGTGGAGTGTATAGGTTCAGATCTGTCCCTTTGATTTATGTCTTTCTCCATTTGGTTATATTGTATGAGTCACAAAGGTACCTAAAAATTCACAGATGGAAAAGTTTGAGAAATTGCACACATTTTTTATGACCAACTGGACCAAGTAAAGGGACACATTTACCATCCCAGACAGGACAAGACAATTAGAAAAACATCTAACCTTTTTCTGAAACTGATTCATGGTAAGGAAAAATAGTCCATGCATTTCTTCATTCAATTAGGAAATATTAACCATTCTAGGAATCACCAAGAAACATTAAGTAGTTTGTAGAAAGCTCAGATTATTACATCATCTGTCTGGACAGAGATTTATTGCTGCCAGAATTTCATGCTGCAGAAATGCAGCACCACTAGATCATCATTTCACCTTGTCAATAGCTTTGATAGGAGAAGGAACAGGCTGGAAATTTTTCTGGCTGCAATGGTACTCCAGAAGAAGTTCTGAGACAGGAGTGCTATTGCCATTAGGAGCAACAATACTTGTCTCTCAAAGGAGAAGTCAGAAGCATTATCTGCATGTCGTGGGTTAAGCAGAAGAGAGTTAATTTTTTTTTCCTTCTCTTCATAAATAGTTAGCAAGAAGCTATGTTTTGGATTCCTGCTCAGGAGAAAGCTGATAAGAAGGAACGTTTATAGTTATTGCCAGGATACTTTCAAGGACAAATACATTCAGCCTCTCTCCCCTCCACAGACAGAGCCAGGGGGGAGAGACAGTCCGGCTTCTAGCTTGGGATTTGCTTTTAGGTTAATATTGAGAAGCAGACTGACCAATTATTCCATCCCATGCACG
>VZTO01004823.1:13316-37033 GCA_013400615.1 Syrrhaptes paradoxus
TTTTTTTCCTTTACCCCAAAAACTGGGATACACATTTAGCAAGAGCTGCTTGGCTAGTCAACACTAGAGGATCTGCCAATCGGGCTGGTTCTGCCCAGTCAGAACCTTTTCAATTTACCTCTTTAATTCTCTCCCCTATCATTGGGTGGGGGCGGGGACTGTGTGAGCGGGCGCGGGTGGTTTGGCCCCAGGCCAAGGGCCAACCCGCCACACTGCATTGCAAAAAAGAACACTTGAAAATACTGCTTCATTTCATCCCTTGTGGGTGTTGCCATCTGTCTAAAGGAGGTTACTGCCCCTACAAATAGCTACTAAATAGCTCATGGGTGTACAGGTGAGCATTCGTCACACATGTCAGTGGAAGTGACTGGGCTTACCACTCTGGCATTGCATCAGTGTGGATAGGGAGCATGGGCAGAGCTCGTTGTGTAGCCAGTAACCTCCAGCCAAAGAGCAAATGGACTGGGAAGATCTTTTATGCCCTAATTTGGATAATATTTGTGAAGCATTTGCAAGTGAGAGAACTGTATAAATGCTAAATACTGTTGTTTAATTGGGTTGAGCTCTTTTCATCATTGAGGAACTGCATATTATAATGTAGCCTGTCTTTACTGGGAGAGATTTTAAATTATTTCCTATTCTCCAACTTCCATAAATATACTGTGTTTAAGGCAGTTACTGTGTAATTCTGCAAAACAACAGGACTGTAGTTTCAAGGTTAGTAGGATGGGAGATTATAAAACTGAGGCAGTAGTAGCTTGTCTATAGTCTCACATGTACTTTCCATTTCTTGCTTTTATACTGTCTCTTGCCATTTTTGTAATCCTTTTGAGTATTCCCCTACAACTGGGCATTTTGCTCTGCAAATTTATTGCTGTATGTAATTTTAAAGAAGACTGGGTAGCCAATAGTAAGTGATATTTCTACTTTTCATTATACTTATTAAAAAGCATCCTGCTTTCTTCCTACGTTTAACTTTACTTATTTTTTTCCTAGAATTCTTAAGCCTGCACTCTCCTTCCACTCTAGTTTACATTTCTCACATTATTTATCCTTTGATTATTTAGCAACCACAGTCAAATTTCCCTTAGCTTCATCGCAAGAAAGCTTAAAATCCCATTCAAAAAGAAGCAGAATTTGCTCCAAAAGAAATCTCTGGTAAGGAAATGAAAGCAAGACTTGATATTTCTAACATAAAGTCAAGCTATTTCACATCTGCTTTTACATCAGTAAATAAACTAAAAAGAAAATGCCCAACATCTTTCCCTTTTGCAGGTTGTCTTTAGGTAGGAGCTGAAAGCTGGAACGAGTGGCCTTGTATTTATTAGTATCACCTCAGTTGCCAACTATCATCACCTATGAAAGGCCTCAATGTATCAAAGTTAAATGCTTCAAATGCAACACAGGGGAATTTTACAGCAAGAAGATGGCTTTAACTGAACCACAGGAATTGCATCCTGAAGCATCAGTATGAATGCAGAGGTCACTGTAATAACTTATTCGTTCCCTGTATTTTCTGCTATATCAGAGCTGAAGGTGGAAGTTACACGACTAAGGATTTATAACAGCAACAGAAGTCTTGTGGTGACCTCAGTATTTAACCTGAAGAAGGAATTTACACTACCCATTCATACTCACAGACCTTCAGTTTGTCTTTCTATTACTATTTCAAGTGTTAGAAAGAATGAAGCCATGAGCATGGGATTACAAATTTTCCTGTCTGCCTTACAAACTGTTGGACAGCAATCCATAAATGGGTTCCGTAAATGCGCTGCAGCATGTAACTCTTTGATGTCATGCTGCCTAGTGTAATTGGCTCCAAGTTAGGTACTGACGTGCTCTGTACAGGTGTCCTTGTAGAGTACGGATGTTGGAAAATGAGATTCAGAGAAAGCAACAAGTGGAGCAAGAAACTCCCTAAACCAGCCAGAAGGAAATGCTGAGGAGTATGCCCAAGGCTAATCCTCAGAGTCAGTGGAGAGATAGAAGTAGGTGATTTTCTGTGTGCTGCTCTTTCTGCATGAGCTCACTGTTTGAGTCTGGTGCCTAATCTAAGTGAGCCACTGCCATATGATGGAAAAGGAAAAAGCCCAGAAGCAAAGAAAAACTGCATCGTATTTTGGCTATATGTTAAGACAGTTGTGTAAGACGCTTTGAAAACACAAGTTTACTAGTTTGAGATGGGGCTGTTAAGTCTCCTAATGCCAGGCTTGTGTGTGTTTTAGTCTGAGCCTCTCTTGTTTTCTCTTATTGGGGTCACTCCTGTTTGTACCCTTCATGAAAAAGTAGTGGAGTAAGGAAATGTCAGGTAAAGGGAGAGAAGCAGAGTGAAAGACAGGTGCATGGAAGGCTGCAACCTAGAGTCGGTGTTCCCATCTGTGACGGATTTTTGGTGACCAAATATTTATCAAAGGCAGGTAAAGCACATCTTTCGTCATCTTGTGGGTGGTTCAGGGTTTGATTTAATAGTTTTTCTGGAATCAGAACTGAACAAGCCAGAGCCAGTTTTGTCTTGCAGATGCCTTGGGGCTAAAGTGCATATTGACCACTCCTGTATTTCTTTACTGTAATAGGTAAATACAGGTGCCTCAGGAATTTACCAGTGCAGAAGCAAGTAGCCTTGGCTCCTACAAGTAGGGGGAAAAGCTTCCTTAAGAAGCTTTGCTCTTGTTGGGTAACTCTGTTCAAGGTTCATTTATAGTTCAAAAGGCGTTCTAGGGGAGGTGTTCCAAGGATGAACACCAGCTCCAGTTCTGATTCTGGCAGATCAGCAAATGCCATGTAGAGCAATGCAAACCTATTGCATATGGTCTTTCCCTGGGACTTCACAGTGAGATATATCCAGAATAAAACCAGGTGTGTTTGAAACCTGCACTTTTTAGACTTGGAGGTCGAAGAGCATTTCCATCAAACAGAAAATTCAGGTAGAGAGAGGAGATCTGTCAGGAAGTGTGAAGGCCTTGGTAGGTGACAAAATCTGAATGGGCTGATCAGCCACCTGAAACATAGTGCTTCCACTATTTGAAAGCTGATTTGTAGCAAAAAATTCTGTATCAGGAAAGAACAAAAGCATCTAACAGACCCTTATGTTTGTTACAACATGTGTGTATATATATATATATATATCTTCTGGTGGATTGCTTATCTCATAGTTTGTGATGCACTATTTAATGGGAAGACGCGTGTTCACTAGGTTACTACAGTGGCCCTTGCAAACCAATACCCTTTCTGCAAGGGTATGAATTCCCATCAGAAGTTAGTCCCTGCTTTATTCCAGTTTCTGGAGTGGTGTGAATTACCAGTACAGGTCCTCCATGCACTTCATTCTTCTTGGCAGGATTTTTGGGGTGACTGAGTACTCCACACAGGGTCAGGCATTCCAATGATCTCAAATTACCAGCTGAATCAGATGGAAATCTGGCCATAAGCATTACAAGAAGCACTGATGGTGAGAGCTGGATCCAGTTGTGAGAGCTTGGGATCTTGGCAGTCTCTGCTTGTCAGGGACCAGAAGAAGCCACCCAGCCTAAAATGGAAGCTCAGTGTATGCACAGCATGATTAAAGCACACCAATACCTCTCCACCTCTCCTATGTGCTTAGGTTTTCTTCATGCTCTTCCCTTAACCTTCCCAGCCTACTGCTGGTACAGCACGTTTTGCTGCTGTCTGTCACACCAGTAGAGCATTCTGTCCCCGTCCATTGGTCAATTTGTTTTATATGACTCATTTCTGATATGTGTGGTCCATGAGAAAAGCTGAACACAGGTAAGGAATCTTCAGCCTCAAGAGGAAGGGAGGACTTTATAACAAAAAGGGGGTGGCTGAGGACAACACTATGCTGTTTCTTGAAGATGTCTTGAATTCTACTGGCAGAAATGAAACCAACACCATCCTGGACAATGCAATACACCTAATACCCAAATGCAGACCCTGCAGGTGATAAAGAGGTGAAAAATATCACCTGAAGCATGAGAAACGGGAGGCCATCAGAATACTACTGAGATCCAAAGAGAGCAGTTGCCGACACACATTCAGTTGGGAAATGGAACAGCCTCTTAGCCTCTTCTTTGCCAAGGAGTTGGGTGGTCTTGGCTACATACATCTCTATTACCAAAGGCAGGCTATTGAGGAGCTGGGAGGCTGGGAAAGCTGGCATCTGAGGTGTCTGCCATGATAGCTGTGCATGTGCCTGCCAGACACACCAGGGAGCAGGCTGGCTTCCAGTATAAATCAGCCTGGCAGGCATGTTTCCCCCAGAAACCAGCCTGGGCTTCATCAGAAATTCATTGATGCTGACACATTCCTGCAGAGCATGTTGAGCCACCAGGCAGCATCTCCTCCTTATGCATTGTCTGAAAATGGGACCAGCTTTTACAGTGGTGGGATGACAGCAAGAGGGGTTCCTTGTGGGAACTAGAGCAGCAAGTACAAGAAAAGCAGACAAGAAAAGGTGAAGGCCTGTTATAATGGAAAGGTCAGCTGTTCAGCTTTGTGAATGCTGATGTAGACCTATTTGGTTTACACAGTTGATAATTAATGGTGTTTGCCTAATTGTCTCACTAGACTAATAATTAGTTTTACCCTGTCTGTAAATAAGACAATCTGTAGTTATGGTAGAACAGAATCCCTCACTGTGAGTTTGTCAAATAAATGCAGATTGTGAAATACAAACATCTACTCTGCCCTGCAAGCAAAAGCCTGCGTTGTAATACTGCAAAGGGTAGTCTGGATGAGTAATAAACCTCCCGTGAAGCACACAAGCTCCAGAAAAAACAGACAGTGAATTTGAAATACATAAGTAATTTCAGACTTTGTAACACCCAGCTGGTTTGTGTTACTGAAAGCGTCATTGCTTTCACATCACGAGAAGGAACGTCAGAGTTTTAAAGTCATACGTAACTACTGAACAAATGCCTGATGAGGTGGTGGATGAGAAGCAGCTAGTGGATTCTGCAGACCAGTAGGTTTCATGGTGTGGGGATGATAGGGAGCAAATTTGACTTTGCAGTGAGAATGAAGATGGTAATACTGAAGTAAAGGTGCTACAATAAGACTATGCTGGCTTATATTTTGTGGTGACACACCACTTCTGATGATGGCACCATCATTAGGACAACTCAATGTCTGCAAGCTTCTGTGGACCTTGCAAGTGAATATGAGTAGATATGATCTGGCTCTCGTACTTCAAACAGGTCTGTAAATCCCAAGCATTTTCCAGCGCTAGTGAAGAGTCTTTCCAGAGATGCACCATTACTCACTCCTTCTGATGCATGTGCAGTTCCTGCCAGCCTGCATGAGTGCAGAGGCATGGGAGCGATTCACTCACCCGGCTTTGGCCACTCTTAAAGGAGGCGTGTGGTTGGGAGATGCCTTGCTGTCCCCCAGCAGCCTGAAAGGCAGCCTACAGAAGTAGCCCAGACACCTGTGTTTTAGGACAGTAAAGTTAGGTGAACTAAATTTCATCCTAGTGTGATGACAACCAAGGTTGCAATCCAAAGGTATGTAAAAGGGTCAATCACTTCTTGTCATAGTAAGTGCAAAGGGCATCTCAGAAAGCATGTGAGGAGATTTGTGTTTTGCTCCAGGCTTTTTCTGATCCACTCATCTGCGCCAAATATGTTGCACAGCGTGGAGCACAGTTAATATCTGATTGCTGCCTGCTATCATGCCTTATGATGCACAGCATCTTTTATTAGCAAAAACACAAGAATGAGACAATACATTAAATTGCTGATGTGAATGAGTATTTCACAGACATTTTGTTTTTAATCAGTGAGAAAACTAAGCTGAAGATGTGTCAGTGTACTCATGACAGCATCACTCAGCATGACCATGCACGTGATTAAGCAGAACTCCTTCAAGGAAGTGATTCATTGGTTTGGGTTTGCTTTTTTATATTTATTGCATTATACATAACAAGCATAAATGTGCTTTTGTTTATGGATGGCTCTGGGATAAAAATATATACTGTGTGCATCATCAGTTAAGAAATCCATGTCTGCCTTTATCCTAGGGTGCAGACATGAGAAAAACACAACTGAAAGATGACCATCAAGCAGTAATTATGTTTCAGTGTCTCCTCATATTGAGTCAGATCATTTTGATAGAGGATTCTGTGAGATTGTTCTCCCCGAGCATCTCTTAGAAGCTGTGAGACTCAGGATGTCTTGCCTAGCTGTCTCTATTCTGAAGCACTCAAACCTATCATCTTATCCTGTTGTTCTGGCTAATTTGTTAATGGATAATTGATTTAATGGGAAAGGAAAGTTTTCTGTTCATTGTCAGCTTTACAGTACTGCCTGCCTGGATACGTAGTATGCCAAGATACTGGCTCCCAGGATCATATTTCTGATCTTCCACCTACTCCCAGCACATATCTGATGTCCTGGTTTACCATGTGTCCTAGCCAACAATTAGACCTAAGCAAGTCAATACTGAGCAGATGTCCCAGGGTACAACTTATCAAGGGCAGATTATCGTCTCAACTATACTGGGTTCTGGGACATACACGCTCTTCAGACACAGAGTTAGAGTCAATTTCTCTGGATGAGGAGCAAGTAAATGCTAGGAGGAGAAAGTTGTTTTAGTGGCTTTTTGTTTATTTTTCCTGTTGTCTGGGAATTAGGAACCATGATTTAATGCAGTGTTTTACATGAGACTTCCTGTGTGGTCTGCGACAAATCATCAGTTGAATGTTCTGTTGTCTGTGAAGAAGTAATACCCTACTGCCATTTGTGCCCTTAAAAATTGTGCTTAAGTTTACTTCGCTTCCATAGTCATTTGCAAGTTGTTTCCATTTACAAGCATAGGACAAGTCTTAGAAATCCTCTCTGCGTAAGAACAGGAAGCATTTCAGCACTCATAAAAGACAGTGAATGCTGAGTAAAGGTAACTTGAAAATTATTGCTGTGATTATCAAACTGCAGTACCAGTAAATAATGTGGTACCATAAATGTAGTAAATAATTTGCATCCAATTTCCACATTTTATTACAGCGTCTGTCTGGAATTTGAAGTGCTGCATCCTAGCCCATTTCTGTAGCTCAGCCCTAGGGGAAGACCAAGGTTTACTGTTTGTGATTAACTCTCAAAAGCAAAAATCAAAGAGGGTAATCACATCAACTTCCTACCAGCAGAGGTAGTGAGGACACCTCTTTCAAGGTGCCAAATTCAAATCCTCCTTGAACCCTAGAACCGAGTGTCAAACTTTAGCCCTGTTTTTATCCCTGATAACCTTCCCTCCTAAGACTTCAGATAAAATACTTTGTCAGGAAGGCAAGAGGCCCAGGCTGTACCCAGCTGCAGCAGGGAGGCTCAGACAAGTGTGACTAGCAGGACCTTGCCATCCTGAATGCATCCTGCTGGGTGACTCACCCATGCAGTGAGGTCAGTGGCACCATGAAGTATTTCCCTACTTATCTGAACAGCAAGTGCATGTGGGACACACGTGCAGGATTTGCCTTTCATACAGAGAAGTGAAACAGAGTCTGCGGTGTGCTAACGTGGCCCCATGCTTGCAATATCTGAAGAGGTTCATTGTGGGGATGTAGATGAATGGTTCTGTACCTCATTTGCCATATGGCTGACAGCTTGGCGAAGTCCTGGGCCTCCAGCCATCACACACGATGGCACTGCTGATGGCAGCATGTGGCTCGCTCTTGTCTTGCTCCCAGTCAGGCTGTTTTGAAGCTGACTGAATCTGTGTCACTACATGCCATCAATTTATCACTTGGCTTGCCTAAAATGCTGTCACAGCTGCTTGTGGCTGACATCTTCGTTACCAATGTGAAACAGTCTCTGAGGACCCACCACTGAGTTCTGCATCTGCCTGTGGGTGGTTTCATGGGAATGAGCAGATAAGATTGCTTTTCTCCCATTGTGCCCATCGTGATTATTCTTCAAAGGCTGGGGCTGCTTGCTCAATTTTATAAGAATGTGAGCATAAGTCGCCTCTGCAGGCCACTGATGCCTGCCTGCTCCATCAGGATCAGCACAGAGGATGAGAGATTACTGTGGAGCGGTGGGATTGTTTTGGGGTGCATGTGCAGCTGTGTTGTTTAGTATTTTCCCCTGATCATGACAGTTGCCCTCTGCTTTAATACCTGATACAGTTTCTGTCCCAGACGGATTAGGATTTACCCCTCCTCATCACTGTCAGTGTATCCAATGTCCTGTCACTTTGTTTCTCTCTGTCTTCCCTGCAGCTAATGAGAATGCCATTGTAGAGCAGCTGCAGGACAAGAACCAGGTTCATCCTTCCAGCTTCTTTCTCCTGGATTCTGCTTGTGCAGTGCTTTTTTCGGAGTGAAGTGTTCAAAGTAAATGCGTAATCAATTGTTGCCAGCATGGGCCCATATTATCTCCCATGTATGTCCAAATCAAGTTTGCTAGTAGTGGCCGATATATTACACATATACTCAAAACCATCATGACAGGTCAAATCTTTAGCATCCTTTAGCTTGGGCATGATAATGAATATTTCCTGTTGAGGGCACACTAATAGATGCTTCTGATGATTAGTTCCTGGCCTGCTATCCTAAAAGATTATTCATATTTTTATAGATAAGTAATCTCCTTCTTTGAATACAGCCCATTGTGTCTTTAGGTGGTTCTTCTTAAAGGACCCACTGATGTTTTTGGTGGGTTACTGGTATACCAGGAGAACACAAACATCTGTTTACTGACAGGCAGTCAATACGCATAGTGATGGTTTGTTTAGGTGGAAGTGTAGTAAAAATATTAACTGGCTGCCATGATCCATGGGTATAAGTCATTTAGCCTTGATTTGGCCTCATGCAAGTTCAAAGTAGAGGGATCACATCCACACCATGGCTACTCAATGATATGCTTTGGAGCTAGTTTTAGGAACAGGACATGGTTACAGATACACTTGTATCAGCTAAGGGGGCTGCACTTTTAAATTAGCAATAGCAACATGTTACCGTACAGTCAGTAAGATCTGACTGTAAAAGCTGAGTGCAGTAGCAGTGGCCTTGGAACGATGTTACCACAGCCACACCAGGCAGGGGGCAATATGGATGCCTGCAGTGGTGGGTGAGTGGCTTTCTTCCTTCTTGCCATGGTGTGTGTACAGCGTTGTGTTCAGCTGACTGGCTTCTTCAGTGAACCAGCAGATGGTATTGAGGATGCAGCAGTATATATCGATAGTGACATCCGTCTCTTGCCTGAGTCCCTCATGCTGAACACAGTGAGCCCCTATGGCTTCCCTTTGTGTGCTAGTTCAGTTTAGATACAAACCCAGGCTCTGTTGAATCGGGCTTTTCAAAGTCATCTATATGTGTCTAAATCCCTCTGACCCTGTGTGCTTTCTTTCCATCCTTGTACTCAAAAGCTCTTTTTAAGATCCCAGCCTGAGCTGGGATCAGCTTTGCCAATACTTTCTTTATGCTCTTCCTCATGCTTTTCCTCATGTTACTTGAATATTCACATTTTGCTTTCCGTATGTGCTATTTTTGCCCTTTTTTACTTGGGGTTTGGACATGCTATGCAGGCAGGCTGCTATTACCAGCCTTGCTTCATTCATTGCAGTGAAGCAATCCTATCACATTGAGCAGTAAGATCTGTTTCCAGGTTCCTTCTAGGCTCTGACCCTACCTTTTGTAATATTTTGTGACAATAGAAAAGTTTCATGCAGCCTGGACAGGGATTTTATACCTGAGAGCTGAAGTCTGTCATCTCTTTGTTCCAGCTGTAAAGACAACCCCTTTTCGGCATCAGACGTAGGTGTAGCTCATGCTCTCAGTTTCCAGCTTTTACCCTGCACCCGCTCTAGCTGCAAAGGAATGAAACAAAAGGCTTTCTGTTCTCAGATGATTTAAGAATAAGGTGAAGGACTATATTTCTTGCAGTCATATCACTTAAAGGGGTTTTGCCCTTGAGGACAGCATTACCTCACACACATCAAGAAAACGTTTGTGTGCTTAAATGTCAGGCCTCATGAGACAAGAGCTGCTCTGCTGTAATTGCGTATGTAGCTTTCCACAGTTTTCTCTCATTTGATCTTTTATTGGTTCTGGTATAGAATGACCGATCATCCTTTCAGATTTTCTTAACACAGTGGACAGTTTTTATTTAACACAAGGGAGGAATCTGTCACAGCAAATGGAGCAGCCAGGTAAAACTGCTTAAAAGCCTGCAGTCTTCTGTAGAGCAGCATGTTTGCAGAGCCCTGTCTCTCACTTGGCATATTCTTGTTTAACAAATATCTTAATCTCTATGGCTCTGTTTCACCTCCGCCTTGTTTGTCTTGTCTTTCCCTGGTGCAAGTTCACAAGTGCAGCAGCTGCCTTCCCATTTGTACATCGGTGCCTTCATCTCAGCCAGGGGCTCCTTGACATTGCATAGCTAACTGCACCTCAGAAGCATCGTTTCCTTCAAGCCACTCCTAGGGAATGGAAACACAGCTGACATCTTATTCTCCAATTAATCCATAGGGCTCATGCTAATTACCTTTATATAGTAGGCTGCACAGCCTAAGTGCAGAAAAACAGCTTGTATCAGTCCAGAGAGCAGCTAATGAGAATAACCGGCCATTAACATACCAAATCAGATAATAAATGCTGGAGTGCACATCTAATGGCTCAGAGTCTCTTGTATATATGCAAGAATTGTTTTTTTTTTACTTTCCAGTAAAATAGCAGCCACTTCTGCGGAGCTTAGCTTGATAGGAAGTGGCTTTTACAGATCAAATCAAAAGTAGAGTTATAGTAGCTGGGATTAAAATTCTAGACTTACCTATTAAAATTGTCTTCTGCCAAGTGTTTCACTCTGCTGGTTAAGGACATGAAGGCCATCTGAGGGAAGTCTGGGGAGAGTAGAGCTCTCCAAGTCCAAGCACTTTTACCAACAGACTTGGGTGGAGGGACTGGGTGAAAAGGGGCAAAAAACAGGCTAGTGAAGTGTGCCTGAAAGGACTGCTTATGTGCTGTTTTAGCCTGATTTAACTCACGTAGGATTTCTGTATATAAAGATTGTTTGGCATTAGTCCTTACTATGGCCAGCATGGAAACAAAAGAAATACATTTGGAAATATGCTTCCTGGAGTTAAAACTTTGGGACTAGCAATCAAAGTAGTTTTCTGAACTTCTGTTAGATATTTTGCTTGCTGGTCTTAAATGTCTTCCCAATCAATTAATATATCTACGTCACACCTCTCCACAGTAGAAATTGCCAGTTGCTGAAAAGCAGTTCTCTTTGGTGTAGGAAATAGCAGAAAATCAGTAGTGTGGAGAGTGTAAATGTGGAAAATGAGGACTGCTGAACACTTTTGAAACTGAGCAGAGTGGTGAGAAGGGAATTTGCATAGGCAATGCCATCATCAGCTGGGATTCAACATTCCACTTCCAGCTGAAGTTACCACAGGATCTTTCATGACCAGGTCCCATCACCAGTGCTCTTTCACAAGTGGGTCAGGACCATTCAGCTTCTAGCTTCATCCAAGGAAGGAATACTGCAGCAACGCAGAGCTGCGGGACACGCTTCTTAGGTATTTATTCTATCCGATAGACACTTGGAAAGGAAGAGAGCTGGCTGCTACCTCATCCAGGCCCTTTGTGGAGCACAGAGCTTTTTTTCTTGCAAGTCTCTCCTAAATACAGCTGATTCCCTCCCGCACCATGTTTTCCCCAGGTAAACCACTGGGATCCTGGCCATTCTCCTGCATCAGAGCTTTTTTAGGATGGAGCTTCCCCCTGGTACAGTATTGCAGACTAAGACACTGTTTCTTTTGCCATTTCTTTTGTGTGCAGTGCCTATAAGGTAGAAGACCACATTTCCTACCTGGGAGCAGACCAGCACAACAGGATCTACAGCTAGACCATTTTCCATACAAAGCCATCTTCTAAAGAATTATTCTTCTTTGCAATGTACTCATGCGGCTATATTGCTTTAATAATTCGCTTGGACACCAGGGCACTGATGATGGCACCACTATGATGCACTGTTAAGCAAGAGTTTCTGTCAAACCTGCAGCTCACTGAGGAAGCACAGATTTGCTGTAGAGCCAGCTTAATTGTATTCCAGCTCACGCGCTTGTGCCAGGATGCTCTTCCCTGACAATTTTTGATGCCACTCAGAAGCAGCACATACCTACAGTTTGATGTCCTCACTTGTTTCATAGCATTATTAGCTTGGCTTAGTCAAGAAGTTGACAGCAGCTGCCTCATTGAGTTTCACCAGATGGGCTGGCAGAGGCTTAAAATCCTGATGCTCATTTATTTCTGTTACGCAGACTGCATATATTTATGTGTGGTGAGCTTGATGCAAAGCTAGTTGAATTGTTTGGGAGACTTTGTGTTACCTTCAGTGTGTTTGGATCTAGGCCCATAGGAACATTTACTCCTTTTTGCTTGAAAGAGAGTGATACATAGGGCTTTGTTGCCCTTGATAGAGATAAAAGCTGAATTGGAAGAGAGTGATGGCTGTGAAGGGAAAGAAGACAAATGTTTTCTCTCTGACCAGAGGACATATTTTGAAGTACTGGTGCATTTATAAAGCCTGCTTTGTTGCATGGAAAGTGAGTGAGGTTCCTTTCTAGGGGCAGATATTGACAATTCTGTGGATGAAAAACCTGCTGACAAGTTTCCATTATCACGAAAGTGAAACTGTATCATGTATTGTATAAGACTTGCTTCTGACTTAGCCAAGATTTGATCCCAAAATTAGAAATAACAGAACAAGAAAAACTCCGTATGAAAATTATGGGAAATGAGTGTTCCATTAAATCTGAGATCTTCAATTAGTCCACATCACATCTTCAAGGGGCAGAGAATATCAATGAACAAGCAGAACATTTATTTGTTTTTCTGTGGCTCTGTCTTCTAACTTGTTTTTAAATTGCTCTGGGCCATTTCCAGCCAGCCTAAATTCCACCTAAATGTCTGTGCCTGTAGTAAGTTTAGTGCCTCTGGAGAGTAATTCAGAGAGCCTGAGGGAAGTGTGAAGTGAGAGTGCCTTGAGTTCAGACAGCAGGAAATGCGAGACAAAAAAGACACTTGTTGGTATTTAAGCCAGCTGAATATGCCTCTTTTCTTCTGTTTGTTTTTTTGTTTTTTTTTATAATGGTGATATCAGATGGTGTGTTTAAAAATTTATTTCTGTTCTGGAGAAGAGAATCTGGTTGCTTCTAAGGAACATAAGGTATAAACTCAAACTCTATCTAGTGGATGCTGCAGGCTCTTTCCAAAAGGAAGATCTTGTGCCTGTTGTCCATGAACTTTGTGGGTTCACATCATATCTATCAAGGAAGTGGCACTTCTGGTAAGTGGCTACAATAACAGTAATTCAGAGACAATCATGCATTTGAGTTGCACTTTTTAAGAGATAATCAATATTTGTACAGTAATTAGAATCTCAAATAAAACTAGTGCCGATGTACAAAGTTTTAGTTTTCGTTCAGGAGGGAAGTGGGTAGTGGTATGTCTGAGTAAACTTTTTTGGGCTGGGTCTCTGCATCCTCCTTTGTGCAGTGCCAGGGTTTGTTGCTGTGATGGCATACTGTGTAGTTGCCTGGCTTTTCGGAAGGGTGATGCTGTTGACCAGTGCAGATGGGATATTATGCCCACTCTCCCACCAGCTCTCCTCAGAAGGAAAATGGTAGAAAGAATGGATGTAAACCACATTGTTTGTAAGGCCAGTGCAAACCCGCTATCAAAGATGTTTCCTTTTAGAGCATAAGAAAGTTCTGGCAGAGTTACTGTGGTCCTGGAGACCTAAGGGCCTTAACATTTTAGGAAAGCCCTTTTTCAGTCATCAGAGAGCAACAGCCACTTTCAGTTCTCCAGGAAATTAGAAACAAGGCACCCAGTGACATCAAGCTATGATCTCTCCTTCCTGGGGACTGCAGCCTTCCAGGACATTTCCAGGAATAGGGAATGAAAGGCAGAAAAAAGTAGTGATTTGTTCAGTGGGAATAAAACCTGCCTTCTTCTGACCCCTGCTCAAATTATACCCCTCCTCTTGCGGTATAATGACAGAAGCATACTAGGAGGTTAAAACTGTGATCACAGGGTGCTAACCTCCAGATGGAGGTATTAAATAAAACCCACAAACATCCCCCTCCCCCTTCACAGAGGAAGTTGTCGAAGCACACCTGCCCATAGCCAAGGGGGCAGGCACAGTTCCACAGGGAAAAGCATTTGGTTTCTGCTAAGGCTTTTTGGGGGATTTTATCTTGCTCACAGAACAGACCCAGCCATCTCCTACTTTGTAAAAGGCACTGACTTTGCTGTCACGTTTCAAACTAAGCACCCCTTATTGCTCTTCAGGAAAGTGTATCGTGGGGACTGGCAGCTGTCTTCCATCCCATTTCTTTCTTCCTTGATTCCAGCCCCTGCACTTTCTCCACACTCGGGAGTCCTGGAAGGCCTTAGAAACTCAGACTCATTTCTTTCTATCTTTACTACTTGCATGACCCTTTTCACTGCAGCATTTAGTGTATTTTTCTTCCTAATACCACAGTAAAATAAGGAAATACTGTTGTCTGGAATTTACAGATAAGTACCTGAAGTGCAGAAAGACTTAAGTCCTAGATCAGCAATGGCATTTAATGCATGTGTCTGTTTGTGGAGCTAGTCCTAAGTGACCTTTGTAAGGGCACACAGCAAGCATGTGCAGGAAATGGGAACCAAGCCAACATCTTCCAGGAATTAAACCAATGTCTACGCTAGTGCTTTCTTTCCATGCCTAACTCCATCTCAACAGGATAGATTATGAACCTATGCCATCCTGCCCTGTCTTTATCTCTGTCTTTGTTTATTATGGTACTTGCGAAGGATTGGTCAAGAATGAACTCCATTTCTACCCCAAAGTATTTACAAATTGCTGTGTTTCATCAAAAGAAACAACATTAATTGGGATTGCCACACTCTGCCACTTTGCCAAATGCAACAGCTTATCATATAGTATTCTGGACTTATGGAAACTAGTGCCCAAATGCACAAGTATATTATCCGGGGGGGAAAAAAAAAAGCTTTTGAGGATGTAGGACATCACATCTCCCATTTTCTTTAGAGAAGGGATCTGAAGTTTCCAAGCTTTTTGGGCTGTCACATTTTAATTTTTCAAGCCCGTAGCTAGAATAACTGGCAGAAGTTTGTATCCTGTTCAAAGAGCAGGTTTTTCCTGGTTTTATGAATATAAACACACCATGACCTTTAGACAGAAAGAATATTACAACATATAATTACACGGAAGTGAAAAAAAGGAAAAGCTTTGCTGCTTCACAGATAATTTGCAGTTGCTTTTATGTTTCCCAGCCTTGTAAAGAGCCTTTGTGAGTTGTTTTCTTGCCTAATGCTCCTACAGTAGCTCTCCCTTGAGTTTCTCTCCGTCAGACAAAGCATTCTAGATAAGGTTTATTCCATACACCTGACTTTTCAAGAGTCTGTTTGTTGCTGTGCATGCAAACCTGCGAATTAAAGTAGCAACTACAACACATTTCAGATACAGCCACATAAGTGCCTTATTTTATTCTGTTTTCTATATGGACACAGGGTCATTTCTGTCTTTTACATCCTCAGTAGCTTAAGAGAATTATACTTTCAGTGTATTTTTTCCAGTGAATATTTACCTACACAATAGCCTTTGGCAGTCGTCGATATTCCAAAAATCAGAATGTATCTACACAGATCCTTGCCTTAAAAATAACCCTCTTTCTTTTGAATGAGGTAAGAAAATATATCTATCCACTGATCGGACTATGACTAGTTTGTAGGCAGAGAAATGCAGTTACCACTTTGCTGCTCACATTTCAGAGCATGTCTATAAACTCTCCTTCAGTCCTCACAGTCCAGTGTCTCAGGAGCTTTTTGCCTACTTTCCTCTGGAGAGTCCAGCTGTAGCGACTTGAGCTGATGACACCAGTTAGTTCAGGGGCCTAATGCCTGTTTGGAGCAATGCGTATTTGTCTGAGGGACACCTGAATCCCTGCTCATATTCCAGAGTGTTGCACACACTGAGTTTCTGTGAAGCAGCATCACCATCAGCCCAGCCTCATGATAGTTGTGATTTTTCTTCCTTGTATTATATTTTAAATGAAAAAAATAAAGCAGGGGTAGACAGGGAACACTTCACCTCATAAACGGTTCTGTAACTGTATTTTAAAAAGCTATTTTTGGAAGAAAATACGTGCTGTATGAGAGCTAACTTCAGCAACTGTCCATTATTCACACCATATGCCCAAACACTTCTGTAGGGCATTGTAAATCAATAGCACATAAAACAAGGTTTTTGTCCAGTGCAAAAGCTCATTTCCCTTTGACCTTCACCAGTATTTCAACTATAGACCTCTGAGGAGCTCTTCTGGCTTGGAGATAAGATTACACAGGTGAACACTGTCTGAAAGGGAGA
Source organism: Syrrhaptes paradoxus (assembly GCA_013400615.1). Taxonomy (NCBI): domain Eukaryota; kingdom Metazoa; phylum Chordata; class Aves; order Pterocliformes; family Pteroclidae; genus Syrrhaptes; species Syrrhaptes paradoxus. The sequence goes on from VZTO01004823.1 coordinate 29,684, forward strand.
AAAAAAGGAGAGCATTATCATGGTTATTAAAACATGAGACTAGCTTAGTTTCATCTTGTTCTCTCTGCTGACTCACTTTGACCTTGAACTAGTACTTTTAATGTTTTCCTGACTGTAAGAAAGGGATAATAATATTTTCTGCTTCCTGGAAAATGATGTGAACATAGTTCAACATTTCTAAAGCACTCGTATGGAAGATACAGTGGGTACACAAAGTTCTTTTTCCATATAGGGCAACCAGGAAGAGCTATAACCACAACATCCATAGCATCGCAAGCTTCCATCCAGGATGTAGGATCCCACCTAGGACACTGCCTCCCCCCCTCCTCCACACAAATTGCATTTTTTCTTGAAAGATTAAATCAAAACAATTCAGCAATTCCAAGACTGGATCTAGGAAAGAAAAAACATAAATTTTTACAAATATTTTGGTGATTTTGCTTAGAAAGGCATCTGGCATCGCTGTCTGATCTGGGGCAGGGTCTAGTCATTTGATGTAAAATCCCCTTTAGCATAAATTATGTTCAGTCACAGACCCTTGAGAATTACAGTTGGCAAATGCTCAGTGGTGCTTAGCAATGAAAAACTCTGGAAATGTCACTCTGGCTAAACTTGAGCCTCTGATGAGGTTACCAAGTAGATGGTGGAAACTGAAGTTCTGAGCACACATTAGCAATGTTTCAGGTGTGAAAGGAGACCTGTATTCTGATACTAGAATTTTGGAAACTCTGCTCTGTTTGTGTTTTTATACTGGGGGAGGTGTTGCTCTGTAAACTTTTGGACCTGCCAGTGTAACTGATTCCTGAGAAGGCTCTGGAACAGGCTGTTAAAAAATTAGTTTCTAAGTACCTAAATGATTATAAGCTGATAAAATAAATGACAAGGATGTTGAGAACAGGTAATGTCAAGCCAGTTTATTTTCTGCCTTTGGCAGGTTAAGTGGCCTAGTGGGGAAAGAAGGGGGATATAGCGAATGTGATATAATCTCAATCCCAGTGACATTTCTGCCACTTCTCCATGACATTCCCACAAGGAAACTAATGCTGATGTAATCAGAAGGGACAGGTGTGCAATGTTTGGAAACTTGCTTTAAGAGAGAACTCATCAGCAATTTGTTGTCAAATTTCAATTAAGTTTAGTGGTGCTCTGTTCTGGACATGGCTCTGTTCAGCATTTCTCTTGACAGTTTGGAAGACCAAGGAGAGACTACGGTCATAATACTAGTAAATGGGAGTAGCATAGGTCAAGGTTGCAAGTACTGTGGACACAAGCATCAGAATTCAACACATACTTGAAAAATTAGAGAGAATCTGAAATCAAAACAGCTGAAATTCAGCAAAGACAAATACAAAAGTCTTCCTCCTTAGGAAGGAGAAATTCAGCAGACAACCACAAAATTGGAAGTTATTGGCTAGAAAGCATCACAGCAGTAGAGGAAGGTTTTGCTGAATCAACCTTACAGTATGATTTAAGATAACATTTTTGTCTCCTAACATCTAAATGTGAAGACAGTGAAGCACTGGAACAGATTGTCTGTGATGCTAATGAAATCTCCCTTGTTGGACATTTTTAAAGAACAAGTGAGACAAACATCTTTTGAAGATTTCTAGGTATCATTCACTAGATAGTCTCTCTTTATCCCCTTGCAATTCTGGTGTTCTGTGTTCCTTGCTACAGAGCTCAAACTAGGTATGTGTCAATAATCAGACACTGCTGAGGAAGAGACAATAAAACTGTCTTTAGGTAGGCAGCAGTAGCAATTGTTCCACTTTCTGAAGCAGTGGCGAAGTCCCAGCTGGAGTCCTTTCTCTCATCTCAGCTGGAAGCAGTAAGTAGACCCAGTCGAGGGAAAAAGCACTGAAAAGCAACAAGCATGATAAAAGGTGTTGAAAATGTCACTCATAAAAAGGAAGGTAAAGGCACTGGATTGAAAAGAGAAGACTGGAAAGAGCATGACAGCTTGGAAGGGATTAACGCAGATGAGGCAACAACTATAAATTACTTTGCATGTGCACTTAGGGAAGAGAAAGAAAAAAATCAGTTTCACCTTCACCTAAAAGATTTAGGCAGGACATTAGGTAAGTCTTTCTATCCGAAAGTGTGTCAAACTGTTAGGACATAGCATCCAGGGATATCGATTTCTTAAAGTGAAGAAAAGTATCAGGGATGGTGTCCAGATACTTTTAGCCTACTTCAGTGCAGAATGTTGGATGAGATGATCTCCTGAGACTTCTCCTAGCCTGCCAGATCTATGAATTTGTCTTTGGCAAGCTTTTCTTTTGGCATGTAGATAAAGTATGGAGAAATGGAGCTAAATTAATATATCTGGAAAAATCACTGACTCTGATAATGAGCATGAGCCCTTTCTGAAGAAAAAAACCCACAACACAACTATGTTGCAACATGCCCCTGTCAGGTTGAGTTATAAACATCATTACTTTTATGTTGTTTTTGCAACTTATACCCTTCCAGACCCTTATTAAGGCCTTAACTTGCTTACAAGGGCCAGGCCACAATGTGACTTAAGAGTGTTTGTGTCCTTCTCTTGTTTATGCTTTGATAAGTCTCTTCAATTTTGGAAGACATCTCTTGTGAAAATCTGCATGGGTGAAAATATGCTGTGCTTTCAGAAAGAGAATATGAATCACACAAGAGTTGCTTTTGGTCTGCCAATATGCCAATATTGGAAGCTCATTCCATTGACATAGTTAAATACATTTCTGGAAATTCTCATCCTGCAGATTTATTTCCAATTTGATAAAATCAACTGGTAAAGACTAGGACTACTGCCAGAACATGCCTTAACATCAAAAGTCTTCTCATCCTCCATGAGCATCTGCTTAATAGAGGCTGTAGAAAAAGTGTCTGCTGCCTTCCCTCTGTTCAGTGGTGAAAAGAAACTGCTTTTGCATTTGATGAGTTGGGAAAAGTTGAAATAATTGACTGTTAGATTGAAGATCATCCAATGAACATGAACCCAATAATGACACTGTTTCTTGTGTTCTACATAGACATCCAAGTGCAGTAGATACATGCTGTGCTCTTTCAGAAGCCAAAGAAATTCCCTCCTTTTCTAATTAGCTGTATTACTGTTTAGTTTCTGAGAGGCAAACTTGTTAGTGACTTTTCATTTTACCATAATATCTGCAAAGATCATTTTCTGGAGGACAACTGATTTCATGCTGTGTTACTGGACCTGCTGGCAGGCAAAAATAGTGAGCCTCACCTTCTCTTTCCTTAGCAGAGAATTTGTCAAGAAAACAGCCCTTGCTGCTATGCGGTTGCATTGATGTTAAGAGACATAATGACTCTAGGATACACATTATGGGTGCTGTTAACCATCGAGTTAAATGACAAAAAGATGAAAAACTTATTAACAAATGCTTTAGCCAGAATATTCACCTTTTGTAAGATAGAGAAGGGACCTTAGAGATAGAAATTCTTCCATTAATTTGCCTAACAACTACACATTTCAAAGGAGGCAACCAGCATCTGCTGTTTCTTCACATGTACTGGATTAATTTTTCACCTCTGAAGACACTGCAATGGTATGCCCTGCCTGCACTGACCTAAGAGCAACCCTCCGAGAGAGGGAAAATAGTTTTTCTTCCAGTTCTGTCAGGTTATTTTCTGTACCTTGTGCTTTCCACCTTCAGCAGGAGAACTGCTGACCCAGCCGAGTACTGCCAAGCAGGGCTGCTTGGGGCAGAGACGGGACATGGCAGGAGAGGTGCTAGGGCAGGGCGAAGGCAGCAGCGGTGGTGGGTCACCCAGGGAAGCCTTGCGGGCTGGGGGCACCTTTTTCCCCTGTCATTGCCCCCACCACATCTCTGGGCAAGGTTGTCCTGAGCGCTCCTGACCCAGCAAGGCAGAACAGCTGCCTCAGCCACCTAAACAGCTCTTGTCCAGCAAGCCCTGTGCTGAGTTCTGCTGTCTCCCACTTACTCTGGGTGCACACCATGGATTTCCCACCCTGGTAGAAGAGCTGAAGCTGCTGGGGAGGAGGAGAGCAGAGGTCTGGTTGTGTAGTAGCTTTATGTCAGGGAGCTACTGCCCTTTGGGAACAAAAATGTAGGCCTCCAGCCCCATCCTGGGCTTGCCCTGCATGAGGAGCCATGGTATGGGGGGTATTTGCAGTGTTACTTGATGTATGGTTTTATCTGAGAGCCTGAGATCACAATACTACATTTGCAGATCAATCAGACTTAAATGTATAGGGCATTAAGTCTTTGATTCAGGAAAACATTTCAACAAGAAGTTACATCTTTAGCAGAAAACCACTTCAAGGGCTATGCTGAATCTGTAATAAATTTTTTCTTTGATACTGTAAAATCTCTGTCAAGAAAGGCAGATTTCTAAATGTCCTTAACTGCACTAGCTTATGCAGTTAGAACAATTAAATAAGAAAAAATGCTATCACAAGGGCAATTAAAAGTATGTGGCACTTGTCAGAAACACTTTAAGTACATTTAAATGTGGAAAGCTGTGTTATAATCCTTAATTAGTCAAAATCTGAAATTCCCATCAAGCATTGATGGATGTTTTGTCTTAGTGAAGACAGCACAACTCTGTCCTCTTAATGGCATGGTCTGATCTACAATCACAGCACCTTTACTCTAGACACTTTTAACAAATACATTTACCAGAGGTTGCTTTTCTCCCTTTTTATTTTTTTTCCTAAGCAGCTTCTGTAGTTTTGAAACTTTGAGTCTTCCTACTTTCATAATCAAACTATATGTAGTTGAGGATGAGCTCATCCTTGCCTTTGATAGAGGAAGGCATAAACAAAACCAACTGGCTGGTACATAAAACCAGAAAAAATAAAATTTATGTCTTTGAGTACAATTATTCGTTGGAACAGACTAATATGGGACACTGAAAATTCTCTTCTAGAAGCTTTTAAATCAAGACTAGATCCTTTTCTGAAAATAGACTTTAACCAAAAAGTACAATATTGAAAGAAATTGGATGAAGTTTAGTTGTCTTTGTAATGGAGAGGGTCAGGTAACATGATACTAATGGCCTTTTCCAGCTTCAGAATTGATGAGTGTTTTATTGAACAAGCAAGAGAGTGAATTTTAAGTGCTGAATTATTTTAAATTGAAACTCCCTTGCATAATGTGGCACTGTATTTTCTCCTGCAGTACCTGATGAAATTATTCTTTCCCAAATATAAATAAGTCAGTTTTCCACAGGGTCTCTTTGAAATGAATAACGCACCACTCAAAGTGGTCTTTTGGCTGTTTATTTCTGGCACAGAAATGATGATGACCTCTGAAGATACTTTTAGAAAAATCACATTTTTGTAAAGTATGCATTACTTTCTGACAGCGGGATTTAAGGATAGATAGTAATTACTCTGTATGTATGTATGTCACTGATGTTTTAGAAGTTTACCTGTTGCTATAGGAGTAGACATAAATAGCATAATATCAATCTCATATTTCAGTTAAGAAGTAAACAATTAAAAGCCTGTGGGGGATGGATGATGCAGTTACAGACATAACTGTAAAACAATTCAAAGGGTCATTTACTATTTCTAACTACACCTTTGAAGCAACCTGAGTAGGTATTTAATATTAGGCCTGCTGTTTTGGGGGCAAGCAAATTCTGAGAGGTGTATTGAGGTGTTACACCACTCAAAATGTCAAGCGTCTGGAGGGTCCCGAAAGCTGCTCAAGTTGTTGGGGGATGAACATGCCACATCTTCTCACTCCTTGCCATCAGTGTTCCTGGGGCTACGCTCTGACCAGAACTGTAAAAATACTCTTCCCCTTACTCTCTCTTCCCAGTAGGAATAACAGGTGCACAGGGGCCTTGGCTACCTTTGAGCTGAATAATCTCCAAAGTAGGAAGGAAAAAAGAAGGACCAGATACTACAAAACCAGGGTGCTTAGAGGTACCACAGGCAACCATGGCCTCCAGCCATTTCTCGCAAGAGCCTGAGAGGTCTCCTCCAGCCTGAGGTCCTCTCTGCAGCGCTGCATGCACATTTGAGAAGGCAGGTGCAGAACAGACTGACTCCTGGCCCGTGGATCAAATGCTGTTTGTAGATCTGTTGCCAGGCACTTGTACGTGCCAGCAATTAGATTAGTACCCCCCCACCCCAGCAGGAAATTTTTATTGTTGCAGAATACACGCGTTTATTAGACCAGGTAGTATAAAGGGGGTGGAGATATTTGCAAGGAGGAGGTGGGCTTATCAAAAAGACAGAGAATTGGCTTACCGAAATAAAGTTTCATTGTGCAAAGAAGTTGTAGGTCTGTTTGGATATGACATGAGTTCAAAGACAGGAAATTCCCTAAGCCGATTCCCTGGCAAGTTTTCTGCTCTTGATGTATTAAAAAAGAAAAGAAAAAAAAAAACAAAAACCAAAACAAACCACAAAATTATCATTAGTTTGGATAATTTTTGTGATTTGTTCTTTAAAGTCCTTCTTTTTGGCCACCCTTATTGCATTTTTACATTTAATCTGCCAAAGTTTATGATCCTTTCTATTTATTCCCTTTGGACATGCCTTCAGTTTTTTTAACTTCTTTCTAATGCCTTTCCTTGCTCTGCTGTCTAACAAACCTTTTGCCCTTTCTTCAAGTTTTTCTGAAAGGTGTTATGTACTGGCACTGCGCTACCAATGTGGCTTCCCTCACCAACCTCCAACCGACTCGTAGGAACCTAATACTCATAGCTGTCCTTTTAAATTCCTTTTTAAAAATGCTTCCTTATTTTGACACAGTTCCCCTTTCTGAAGCTGAGCATATCTGTGGTGAATATTTGGCCTCTATAAATACTGTGCACTGCTCGGGTCCAACTCAAGGGCTGCATCTTCTCTTACGAGCTCCGCCATGAAATGTAAGTATCTAAAAATTTGGCCCCAGTATTACATCCCACTATGATCTTATCCCAAGGTACACAGGGATAACTGAAGGCTCTACCCAATGTCTACCCTTCACAGCCTCTGTGATCTCCTTCAGCATGGCAGAGGAGGGCCACTAAGATGATCAGAGGGCTGGAGCACCTCTCCTATGAGGAAAGGTTGTGGGAACTGGGCTTGTTTAGCTTGGAGGAGAGAAGGCTCCAGGGAGACCTCATTGCGGCCTTCCAGTACTTGAAGGGAGCCTATAAACAGGAGGGGGAGCAACTGTTTACGAGGGTGGATAGCGATAGGACAAGGGGGAATCGTTTTAAATTAAGACAGGGGAGGTTTAGGTTAGAGATTAGGAGAAAGTTTTTCACCCAAAGGGTGGTGGCACACTGGAACAGGTTGCCCAGGGAGGTCATGGATGCCCCATCCCTGGAGGCATTCAAGGCCAGGCTGGATGTGGCTCTGAGCAGCCTGGTCTAGTGGTTGGC
>VZTO01004823.1:37633-100241 GCA_013400615.1 Syrrhaptes paradoxus
CTAAAAGCAAATCCCAAGCTAGAAGCCGGACTGTCTCTTCCCCCCTCCCTCTGTCTATGGGGAGAAGAGAGACCGAATGTATTTGTCCTTGAAGGTATCCTAGCAATAACTATAAATGTTCTCGTCGTATCAGCTTTTCTCCTGAGCAGGAATTCAAAACATAGCTTCTTGCTAGCTATTTATGAAGAGAAGGGAGAAAAGGAAAAAAAAAAATATTAGCTCCCCTCTGCTTAACCCATTGCCCGTGGGGCCCAGGATTTCCTTCCAGGCGGGTGCTTTGCCAGTCTGTGCAGTGGTTGGTTTGTTGGTGCAGTTTGAGCCAAGAAGCAAGTCTGAACTCCCAGCACTCTGTGCCGCATGTGTCCAGTGAGGGAGTGGAGGCAAGCAACGTGTAGTCATTGCTGATGAACGTGTGGCAACATGCACATCTTCCAGGATCAACACTCGCATGTGCTGGAAGTCCAGCCTGGACAATAAGCTCACAGAACAGAGCTTCCAGGGGAAAAAGAGAGTTGGAGTTGTCCTCCTACATAAGCAGTGTTTTCTATATTACTTGTCAAAAAGGGGAACTTGGGTTAAGAACTGGAGCTGAGACTTTTATTCTGATAAAGGGATATAGCTAGCCTACATTTAGAAAATGGTGTTGAGCCAATGCCTCAGAAATTGTAGGCAAGATGACTAAGAAGTCTGTTTGTCCTGGATCATGTGAGGTCACCATTTGTGCACTGCAAACAAGGAAACAGGAGAGAAATAGCAGCACATCTTGTAATCACACTGAAATGTTTTGGACTAGAAAAGCTTTGTTGAGGGGACAAATTGCTTAAGTGGCTGATATTTCTGGAAAATGAGGCACAAACTCTTCTTATAGGTACAACCGCAATTCAGAGGGCAGCAGGAGTAACACAGGTGTAGGAAAGTCAGTTCAGTGTGTTATCGGCCAGTGAAGGCAAGATGAAATAAATGACCTTTGTCATATTTTTACAGTTTCCGTGAAGCATAAGAACAGATTACAGAGTGATGGGAAGAGTGCAGTTCCTATCAGAAAGAGAGACCGAGCATTTATCTGTTTTACAAACATGTGGCCAGCTAATGGTAAACCCAAACCCACTTCCACTTCTGCCTCCCTTAAGGAGATCTTAATATGCAGCCTCACCTGCAGAACCATACTAAAATAACAGAAAAACCATCGCATTTGATCTCAATCTTCATCCTCAAATTTCAGACCCTGAAGGAAAAAAAAAAAAAAGCCCAAAACCAAGCTCTCAAGTGCCCATCATGTGTGTGACAAGTTTGTCTGGAAATGTGCCAGGACACCTGTACCAAACAAGTCTGTTCTGACACAGTGAAGGAACCTTACCCAAAATTCCTGACTGATCCAGAAGAGCTTTCATGTAGCAATGACTTTGGGTGTATTTGTATAAATGCAGGAAAGAGAGCAAAACATAACAGTGGAGACCAATGGCAGTGTTTACTTGGACAGGCCCGTTTTAAAGGCAGCTAGTCAGCTGGTAAAATGGCACACAAAAGTGTAAACTGGAAGTACAGATACCACTTGCTTAAGTATCTGCTTCAGCAGCAAAATAGTCCCACTTTCTAGTGTTTTCCACTCTGTGTGAGGGAACCTCAGCATCAGTATTCTTGCCTCATCCCTGTGGAGCTGCCACCGCAGGAGGAGCTGTCAGGTGCCCACTGAAAGGGTGGATGCACAGGGATTCTTCTGCTCAGTAAACAGAAAATCTGAATATGAATTCTGAAATCTGAATCTCAATTTCATGGTTGCAAGTGGAATGAAAAACTGTTCAAGTGAAGCTGAATATTTCCCTTGACCCTGGGGGCTTTGTATCACTTCTAAGCATTCTTCAAAGCCTCACAAGTTTCCACGTGAAACTAGGAGGGATCCCCTGTGGCACTGCTGTGATGTGAAGAGATGTCCAGGGTTTCTTGGCTCCAACTTTGGATAAACAAATCTAGCAAACAAAGAGTAAGTCAAAAGAGAAACCACCTGAACTGCAGCAAGCCAGCATTTGTTGTGGCAACATCTGGCTGAGGTAACTGCTGTCGTTTCACTGACTCCTATGCACTATCCTTCTTCCTCACTTGAAGAGAGGAGCTGCGTTAGATGACAACCTCTGTAGCTTCCATGTGCAGTAACTGTCAAAGGGAGCACAGCCATACAGAGTGCTTCCTTCTGGTGAGCACTCTCCCACAATCCTACAAGACCAATACAAACTTTATCTTTCTCGCAATGTTCTCCTGACTTCAATGGAGATTTTCATTGCAGTAAACATGCTTCTTCAATAGTAGCCATAGTGTTAAGCAATTCTCTCCATGGCTGGAATATGCAGAGCACCAGCTGAACCAGTGTGGGAAGACACACGGCATGGGGAGGGGTTGAGGGGAAATGATAGGTTTATTGATGCTTGTTCAGGAAATATCAATAACTCTTGTGACAGCTTGATACCAACTTTGAAAACAAAGAATGAAAATTGATTTATAACTGATAAGCAGAGAAAGTGTTTAAAAACCTGGATGGAGTTTTACTCACATGGCTGGTCTTAGTCAAGGATTCCAAGAAGCAAAAGCATGAGGTCAAGTAGCAGCTCGACCCCACTTTATCTCCTAGACAGTGACAAATGGTGCGCTGGAAGGAAAATCGCCTCAGACACACGCAGACTTTTCCACAGCTAATCTGAAATTTTACATTTAACTAGTTTTGAAGAATGTGAAATGAAGATGGTGTAAGGAATAATAATGTATGCTTCAGTGATTTTCTCATAACACAGCAATAACAAACAGCTAACAAAAGTGTCACAGACATTGACAAAATACAGACTATCCTGTTCCTTTGTTGTGTTTTTGTCCCTAAATATAACTATATATAACAATATCGTGGCCATGATCTTTGCTTAATGGTGTCCTTCAAGCTTAAAAACAAATTGGACTTGTGGCTATACACACACACACACACAGAGGCACTGTTCTTTCTGACGTAGAGAACTTATCAGAGGTAAAAATCCGTTTTCCCCACAGGCTTTCTTGTTCAGAAATAATAAGAGTCAAACATTTTGGCTTTACTGAGACATTTCTGGGAAGCATCAGAAATAGCGTTTTCCTAGCTTCTCCCTGAAGGACCTAGGGAAACACATCTTTAGCATAGACATCTTTACTCCCAAATGTTTTTCCAAGTATTTGCATTCTGTTTGTTCTCAGTTATTGCTTTTTTTTTTTTTCAATGTAAACCATATTATATAGACTGAATTAAGCAGTCCTTCCTCTTCTCATATTGTCTGGCTAGTTAACCCGTGGCAGAGATGGAATTATTAGAATTCAGGAATTTTTGGATCTTCAAATTGCACCCTCTCTCTCTGGTCCTCTAAATTCTCTTTCCTGTCCCTTCCTTTGTATCTCCCAATCTCCTTCTCTGATATATTTTAAACCATTTCAAGATCACAGAATCATAGAATCATAGAATCATAGAATCATAGAATCATAGAATGGTTTGAATTGGAAAGGACCTTAAACATCATTGAGTTCCAACCCCCCTGCCATGGGCAGGGACACCCTCCACTAGCCCAAGTTGCTCAAAGCCTCATCCAGCCTGGCCTTGAACACCTCCAGGGATGGGGCATCCACAACCTCCCTGGGCAACCTGTTCCAGTGCCTCACCACCCTCACAGTGAAAAATTTCTTCCTAATGTCTAGTCTAAATTTACCCTCTTTGAACAGTGTTATGGAGCAAAAAAAGTCTTTAGTGCTTTGACTATGAATAATACTAAAGAGGTTTTTATTTCAAAGGCTTGAAACATAACAAAAACTAAGGCAAAGAAAAAATGTTTTTAGGAGGGAAAAAACAATCCAGATTTGCAATCAGGGTGGCTCTCCTTCCTCCCACAGGAAAAAAAAAAAAAAAGCCTGCCATGACTTTTCCAAGATTTTTGTTTTTAATATTATTTTGTACCAGAAAAAGAACTAGTATGATTAACCTTTAAAAAGGAAGATAAAAAGACTTGTTAAGGAGCCTTTTCTTTGAGATAAACAGTGGTCATCAGTGTAAGTACATTATAAAAGGTCTTGGCAAGATGCTCATGGGGAAGGTTGATAGTACTTTAGCCTCTGACTTCCTCGAGGCTTGGATTTAACCCTGGAGGAAAGGGAAGAGATGTGAAAACCTTCTTCTGTGTTGCACTATAAGTGCTTCTCGGTTCTGATCTGGCAGGTCTTCCTTTGGGCAGTATGAGGCAAAGGCTGGAGCCAGTTCTAGCAGTACTTATGGCAGAGATTTTGGAATCCTGAATAGTATTCCCTGAAAGCAGATGCCATTTTGAAGGGTAAAGCACCATATGCTGCACAAGTGAGCAAGTGAATGGATGACAGAAGAAGGAGACTCCGTGTACAAGGCTCCGTAAGAAGACTTTCCTCCTTTGGCAGAAATCAAGACTGATGATAGCAGCATTTTCAGATACTGCTCTGAGATGTCAGTGAAACCCCCCCAGACAACTGCTTGGTGTCTCTGCTGGAACCTGGAGGCCACTGGTGGGGACAGACTTTCTGTACTTTCTTTCCAGAAGGCTTAATTAAGTCCAGATGGATTTGTGGGAATCCTGAGGATTTTCTCTGAGGGAGCAACCTCTTGGAGCACAAAAACTCTTGTAAACACCTGGAGTTTCTGACAGCTATATCATTATCCCACCTTTTTTTTTTTTTTTTATTTCGTGAAGCCAGGACTCAAAAGAAATATTTTGTGTTGTGTGTGTTTCTTCTATACACTGTGTTTTTAAGTCACTCTTATACTGAAAATTTCCGTTTCCTTTCTGTGCCCTTATCCTGTATGTTACAGTTACTGGGGTTTACCTCTGGCTTCAAAAAGTGCAGATATATTTCTTATCTGAATGGCAAATCACATTTATTTCTGTGAAGCAGCTTTTGTACTGCTTCTTCTTTCCCCTGAGCCCATAAATGACTGCCCTTGTTTTCTTATGGCCCTGCGGAAGGACAGAAGCAGCATCCCTCTTTGTGTCTGAGCCCTCATACTGAAAGGCATCACTTGGTTTGACGCTGGTCACGGTGGTGTTAAAGTTCAGCTTTTTATTCAGACGTCTCTCTACAATGACTCACATTCAGGGGCTCAAAATAGTCTGAACAGCAAACACTGCAGAATCAGGGAAAGAAAAGGAAATATTAAATGGATGAACAGGCAGAAAGGTATCTTGAAGTAAAACTTGCTAGGCTGAAGGCAGTAAGCCTAATTTCAGGAGTGGGGAACTGTACCCAGCAGCCTAGCAGAAGACCCCATTTTTCTGTGGGACTGAAAGGTGTCTGTTTTGTCCTTGCAGTTTGGTGTATGATTCAGTGATACTAGTAGTGGATGTTTTCTATAATTGTTGTGCCTGCATTTTTTCGTGGTACCTAGCTTAGCTTTGAAAACATAACCACAAGTGCTACTATAGGCTTAAATTTTATCGTCTGCAGGGTTAGCCAAATGGGAGTTTTCCATGTAAGGAAACCATCTTGAGATGTTGTCTTTCTCAACTCCATTCTTTATCTAAGGCCTAGAGTTAAAGACGTATTCGCAGTCCTTCCCCAAGCACATGTAAGGATGAGGCAGTGTTATCTTCAAACAGCCCCTGTCTTGATCATCAGCCAGATTTCCAGGCTGCTCCCTGGAGACACAGCAGGACTAACAATAAGCAGTAGCTGTTACTTCTTATCAGCTCTACAGTATATTTCAGAAGTGGTTGTAAGGCCATGGTTCAGAGAGGTTCATAAGTCAAGAGGAAGTTGTAAGGAAACATATAAAGATGCAGTCAGTCTGCTTGAAGTGCAAAGTTCACTCTAGCTGGGCTTTAGGTTCTTCTCTGTATAGACACAATGGAGGTTGCGTTCAGATGAGTACTTGGGGAGGTTCCTAACAAGCTGCAAAGACCACAGATGAGTGGGACTATTCAGATCCAACAATCTGATTTGACCATATTTCTAACTCTGATAATACATTTTTTGTAAATACGGAACTTTGTGCCCACTGAGCTCCAGCATAACTTTTTATTTTAGAACAATTTCCTGGACAAAGCAATGTAGGTAGAACAAGAAGCTTCAAAGTAAATACAAGATTGTACTCCTTTTCCACCAAAACACATAATTTAGATAATAATGTCAGTTCTTAAAGGTTTGTTTCTGTATGACTGTTCATTCTCCAGACAAAAAAATACTTCATGAAACAGCATTTCAGTGGTTTTTCCCACCCAATTCAACCCATGAAGTGCTAGAAACTTTACAAGGCTGTTCTCTCAGACTTCATGCCCACCCCAGAGCAGGCATGCAAATGTTTGTCTGATTCTGCAGAATGTATACTTTAGGGATCTGAGTTCCCTGACATAGGAAGTGAGTAACTCAGTTTGACTTCAGTGACAGTTACTCATATCCTGTGAGGAGACAAGTGGGAAGAGGGGGAAAAACACAAGAAGAGGAGGATCCAAGAAAAGAGGTAAAGGGGGGGTGGGAAGGAGATGAACTGACAATCAGTAAAGCCTCAGTGATAACTGGTCCTCAGTTATTCTGTCCTTTGCTGGCACAACCCACAGAAATTAGTTATCTAATTGCAAGAACACGAGAGGTAGGACAGTAAGATCCCCGATCACTATAATTTCCTTGGGTATCTTTTAACCTTTTATCTTTCAGTAGCACATAGAATAATATGAAAATGTTAAATACAACCAAATTCGTGTTCATAGATAGACGTTGGGTGCAGGGGTGGGTGGGTGTGTCTGTATACATCTTTACATGCGCAGAGATATTGGAGGGGATTGGATATTTAGGTCAAGAGAGGTTCTCCTCCCCCTCTACTCTGCCCTGGTGAGACCGCATCTGGAATATTGTGTCCAGTTCTGGGCCCCTCAGTTCAGGAAGGACAGGGAACTGCTGGAGAGAGTCCAGCGCAGAGCCACAAAGATGATGAAGGGAATGGAGCATCTCCCTTATGAGGAAAGGCTGAGGGAGCTGGGTCTCTTTAGCTTGGAAAAGAGGAGACTGAGGGGTGACCTAATTAATGTTTATAAATATGTGAAGGGTGAGTGTCAGGAGGATGGAGCCAGGCTCTTCTCTGTGACATCCAGTGATAGGACAAGGGGCAATGGGTTCAAGCTGGAACATAGGAGGTTCCACTTGAATATGAGAAAAAACTTCTTTACAGTGAGGGTGACAGAGCACTGGAACTGGAACAGGCTGCCCAGAGAGATTGTGGAGTCTCCTTCTCTGGAGACATTCAAAGCCCGCCTGGATGCGTTCCTGTGCGATCTGATCTAGGTGTTCCTGCTCCGGCAGGGGGATTGGACTAGATGATCTTTCGAGGTCCCTTCCAATCCCTAACATTCTGTGAAAGCTGAAAAACATGCTTAGGAGTTAACTCATTAATTCATGCATTACTTCAAGTTTCAATCCTGACCTGACGATTGTTTTATGGATCAAACCCAGTAATAACTGTGTGTAATACCTGACAAGAAGAGCTTTTACTGTGTGCAGAAATGTGTCACTCAGGAATCTCGAGAGCACTTGACCAGCTACATTTGGTCTTGCCCTTTACAGATTCAGATACAGAAATGCTGGATTATGGAAATAGCCAACAACCTTAGTCCAGTGGTGACAACAACACGGCAGCTTCCTTCAGGGGCGGGGGAGGGAGGGGGCAGAAACCACATACATTTCCACAGTGCTCTTACTACATCTCTCTCTGCCCCTCCAGCAGAGGAGTTTCTCCAGAAGAGCAACGAAGGAGTTCAGTCCATGCTGAAGGAAAGCTGTGTGCATTAAAGGCAGACTTGGATCCAGTCTTCCCTGGCATTTGTGGATGCTAGGGTCTGGCATTTCTGTCCAAGGCTGTGTCACGGCTAAGTGTTTTACTGCATAGTGTGCATGGGCCAATAAACCAAGCCGGCTACAACAGCTCCAGCTGACACTAGCATTCTCTAAAGAATGTGTGCAATTGATTTAGTCCCTTGCTTAGATCATTAATTTCTCCAGTAAGTCCAGGGGCAGACAGGGAGCATGAGAAGGCTGATCCATTGCTTCCCAGCAGAGTCATTTCAGAACACGCATAACTTGGAGCAAATGCAGTTGCACTAACACATCAGGTTGTGCCCATACGTAAGTGCTGAATAAGGGCCATAAAGAAGGCTAAGTCTAATGCACTGTACTTAAAATACTTCCCAAAAGGTTTTGGAAACCTCCAACATCAACTGAGATTGCATACTTAAGAAATGAGTTCAAGATAGGTCAAGGCAGGCTTATTTTTGTATTGTGAGAAAGCCAGAGGTACTTCAAAAAGTTCAGCAAACTGCTTGTCTGCCATTTAAGGAGGCCAGCAATGCCACTTAGAAAATACTTTGCCTAAAATCACAGCAGGGGAAGAGCTTCACAGGCATATTTTAGAGCAGTTTTAAATCACTGTCATCCCATAACCCACTGCAGACACAGCATCTATACTGGCTGGTGGGGAACTACAAGCTTATAGCAACTTGGACTTTCACCGGCAAAATAAGTATTTATAAGGAAGGAAAAAGAAATGAGGAAGGGTGTGGGGAGAGGAATGAAGATTAAAATAATATTCTTTTCTTTCTTTCTCCAAATCTCTTTTGTGAAGAATACCCTTCCCCAAATTTTGACAACAGGCATGATAAAGCCTGTGGCTAATGTGTTTCTGAACTCCTCTGGAAGCTCCTGGTGACAGATTTTCTCTCCTCAGACAACAGCTCAGTTTTTTTTCTGAAGAAAGCACCACTTGCATAGCAGTATGAAGGCTGTTTGAGCAGCAGAAGCAGCTGCAAGGCCAATGGGTTTTGGGAGGACAGCTGTGACAGGTCCTTGAGGCCAGAGAGCCTTTGAGAGAGCACAGGGAGGTGAGTGAGATGAGGGTACCACTGGAGACTGGCAGACACAGCCAGCACCTGTCAGATACCCACAAATTGGTAAAAAATATATGGAAGACAGGCAAAAATGGGATGTAAAGAAAAGCTTTGCAGAGCAGATGTAGGAAAGGCTGGGTTGAGGGGGACCATTCTGCTGAAAGATCAAGGTGGTGAATCCAGCTGCCTTAGCTTAAACTTGGTTTAAAGGTAGAAGGGATGATGGGTCAACGAGACAAGGTAGAGAAAGAGTAGGTTAACAAGCAATTGTGTGATGTTTGCAGAATTTTATTATGTTTATAATCTATCTGCAAGTTCCTCTTCTCCCTCTTTCTATCTCCCATCTTCTGACACTCAGAATACTTTTGCTCTTATTTCATACCACGGTTTAGAATCATAGAATCATATCATAGAATGGTTTGGGTTGGAAGGAACCTTAAAGATCATCAAGTTCCAGCAGGGGGATTGGACTAGATGATCTTTCGAGGTCCCTTCCAATCCCTAACATTCTGTGATTCTGTGATTCTGTGATTCTGTGTAAGTTCCAACCCCCCTGCCATGGGCAGGGACACCCTCCACTAGACCAGGTTGCTCAAAGCCTCATCCAACCTGACCTTGAACACCTCCAGGGATGGAGCATCCACAGCTTCTCTGGGCAACCTGTTCCAGTGCCTCACCACCCTCAGAGTAAAAAATTTCTTCTTAATCTCTGACCTAAATCTACCCTCTTGCAGCTCAAAACCATTACCCCTTGTCCTATCACTCCACTCCCTGGTAAGGAGTGCCTCCCTATCTCTCCTGTAGCCCCCTTTAAATACTGGAAGGCTGCTATAAGGTCTCCCCAGAGCCTTCTCTTCACTAGGCTAAACAACCCCAACTCTCTGAGCCTGTCCTCGCAGGGGAGGGGCTCCAGCCCTCTGATCATCTTCCTGGCCCTCCTCTGGACTCTCTCCAACAGGTCCATGTCCTTCTTGTGCTGAGGACTCCAGAGCTAGATGCAGTACTCCAGGTGATGTCTCATGAGAACAGAGTAGAGAGGGAGAATCACCTCCCTTGATCTGCTGGCCCCGCTTCTTTTGATGCGGCCCAGGACACAGTTGTCTTTCTGGGCTGCAAGCGCACATTGCTGGCTCATGTTGAGCTTCTCATCAACCAACACCCCCAGGTCCTTCTCTTCAGGCCTGCTCTCAATCCATTCTCCTCCCAGCCTGTATTTGTGCTTGGGATTGCCCCAACCCACATGCAGGACCTTGCACTTGGCCTTGTTGAACTTCAGGAGGTTTGCACAGGCCCACCTCTCAAGCCTGTCAAGGTCCCTCTGGATGGCATCCCTTCCCTCCAGTGTGTCGACTGCACCACACAGCTTGGTATCGTCAGCAAACTTGCTGAGGGTGCACTCAACCCACTGTCCATGTCTACCACAAAGATGTTAAACAACACCGGTCCCAGTGCTGACCCTTGAGGAATGTCACTCATCACTGGTCTCAACGTGGACATTGAGCCATTGACCACAACTCTTTGGGTGTGACCATCCAGACAATTCCTTATCCACTGAGCGGTCCAACTGTCAGAACTATCTGTCTCCAATTTAGAGACAAGGATATCATGTGGGACAGTGTCAAATGCTTTGCACAAGTCCAGGTAGATGATGTCAGTTCCTCTCTCCTTTTCCACCGATGCTGTAGCCCCGTCATAGAAGGCCACTAAATTTGTCAGGCACAATTTGCCCTTAGCGAAGCCATGTTGACTGTCGCCAGCCACTTCCTTGTTTTCCCATATGTTTCAGCAGAATCTCCAGGAGGATCTGCGCCATGCTTTTGCTGGGCACAGAGGTGAGACTGACTGGTCTGTAGTTCCCTGGGTCTTCCTTTTTTCCTTTCTTAAAAACACGGGTTATATTTCCCCTTTTCCAGTCAGCAGGAACTTCCCCAGACTGCCATGACTAGAATAGTAATTTTATTTTTCACAGACGTTGGAAACCATTTAGAAATATTTGAGTCTGTATTTCTAAGGAGTCTGTAAATAGCCTTAACCCATCAGGGTATGGACCCAGGAAGTGTGGGACAAACGTATAATTCACTGACCAGAAGTAGAGGGTCCCAGTTTCTCCTCTGTATAGGCACCAACCCTGGTTCTTATGCAGCATATGATGAGCCTAAGGTGGAAAGAAGTCTTTAAATTGTGATATGGTGACCTTAATACTCAATAACAAAACATTGTGCACAATGTTTACATTTTGTTTTCTGTTAGCTGTTCTTTGTTTATTTAGTTTAATTAGCTACCAAATCTAGCTATCTGTTTCTAGTGGCTTCCTGGTTAAACTCTCTTACATGAGCATTTAGGTCAAGCCAGCCTACCCTTAAGAGAGACAGGAAAAATTGTATCTCTCTGAATCTGTGTGGAGTGAATTTGAGAACTCCCTGAAGTCTTTCAAATGTGATTATTTATCTTCCTGCTCAGCACCTGAAGCTATTTTATAACATTGATATGCCAAAGTGGGTATCTACAAGCCTGTGTGATAAGTAAACATAGCAGACTGGGGAATGACGTAAGTCAGCAAAACCCCTGTCCCACTGCCTCTACAAAAGAACATATTAATGAAAATGCTGTGATTAGTGAGAAATGTCTGCTCAGCTTAACCATTAACACACACTGAACTATTCAACCTTCTTAACAAAGGCAAACTTGTGGGCAGTTCTTGTGGGATGACATTTTCCTTGGATGACATCATTCCACGATGAAACATACAACAAGACAAGTATTCTGGCCTTTCCTGACACCTGTGAGTCAGCCTAGACTGTTTTTTCTACCTCCAAATAGAGACAGTTACAGAGATAGTTTTCTGAAAGCTGTAGCAGTGACAGAGGCACTAATGCAAAGAGTAATTAAAGGATGTTGGTGACATATTCTGGCTCCCTCAACCTTTCAATCAACCTGGCTTCTGCTCCCCACCCCCAGCTTATTCCCACATCACAAGGTTTATTTATTGTATATCTCAATCATTTGTAGCATTACAACATGCAAGCGTTAAGAACCTGATTAAATTGTTTCACTGGTTTTTGGAGTATTATTGTGCTGCCTGTGAGCTGGCAGCACCTCACTGACCAGGAGTGAAGAGGGGAGGAAAATCAGCATCAGGCAGGAAGCTCTTTAAAAAAAAAAACCAAACAGATTTCATGCTTCAGTCTCATGTCAAAAGCATACTGCAGCTTTGGTCATCCTTGTGTGTCTATCCCCAGTGGCAAAGGGACACACCTGCCTCATTAAACTCCCGTTGAATTAGAGTAGGCCCTAGTCCTTCCCTGCTCCTCTTATCCTGTCACACTGCAGGGACAGCTGGCAGGTGCTGGAGACTCAGACCCTGTCTCCATTGGGGAACTCAATTGATCTGTTGCTTGATTGACTTGCACCATCCTTCACCACAACATACGCATTTGCTGACCTCCCTGGTAACAAAAGCCAGTTTTGTCCAAAGCCGACGTCATTTCATCTTGTGGCAGGTGTGAAATGAAGTGGTAACACGGTTTATTGGGTAGAGCTACTTAAAACCACTGTAACGAAGGACATAAAGGAAATCCCTTCCTACTGCTCTGAGGCAAAACACCGAGTTTGAATGGACAAAGAATAACACCTGTTCCACCAGATGGGGTACCAGTGCCAGAAGAACATTTGCACTTTTCCTTCTCTGTGGATAATGAAAGCAGTTTGTTTTCAGACCTGTCTTTCCAGCAACTAATTCAAAAACTAAATCAGCTTACAAACTACCAAAAGAAAGTAATGCTGAAGTGTACCTTTTTCATCAGGTAAGCAGTATGCATCTGTTAAACACAGACAAACTAATCTCACCCAGTATCTGTATAGGACCCAGGGTATTTATTCCATCATTGCTTGGCCAATTTTGACTTGACAGAGAATCATTAGATCAAGTTGACAGGGCAATCTCTTGTATGAAAACCTCATTTCAGAGAAAAAGCAGGTGAAAGTATGGCAAAGCAAACAGCAGTGGTAGACACAGCCATACTTGGCTGTTTCATCTGAGCCACAGAAAATAATTCTCTGTCCCTTTACTCCAGTTCAGAATTAATGTGTCTCCTGTTGAAAGAAGCTAAGCAGATATTTCACTTATTAGGATACACAATTCAACTAAATTAGTTATTCAAGAGTTTGATTATCAACAAGGGACTACTGCTTCCCCATTATCTTGCTGCAATACTATTTTGCTGTCCTTTCCATTCCACACAACAATCTTTTCCTTGTACATCCTAAGAAGTCCCTATATAGCCCCAGAGTTTTGTATTTATTCAATCCATTTTCACTGAGAGGATTTGAGATCTGAATTTAGGCTTACTTACCTTCCAGTATAGAGCCCTAACTTTACGGTTACAGACTGTTCTGGAGCAGTGAATCTTTGTATCCCTTTTCCTGTTGGAGCACTTTTATTCTGTGTATGCATTTGTGCAAGGACTAGAAGCTATGTCTCTCCTCTCCCCTGTGGATATATTGACTCATCCTAGAGTATGAGCCACATCTACATGTTCTCAATCTGTCTTTCAGGATTAATGACAATTTGAACGATTCCAGATGAGGTGGAACATCTTTGAGAAAAAAGCCTGGCATGGGACTTCAAGGATGTTTTACAGAGCAGGGCGCAGGGTATCCCCTGAAAACTGTAAGTAAATGTGACCACAATCAGTTTAAACAGTCTCTACTATAGACTGTTATTTCAAAATGCTGTCCTTCTAGGTTAAGAGACTGACCTGAAAATTTTGAAAGAAAGGAATCCAGCTCTACAGGACAGTCCAAGGTGGTCACATCTAGGAAGAGTTCCTCCTTGCAACCAATTTTGGCACACTTCTTTCCTCAGTGTAGGTTATGAAGGGTTAAAATACCAGAACAATGCATTTCTGCCAAGTGCAACAGCCGGTTCTACTGTGTCTGGTGTAGGAGGAGTTCCTGAGTACGTCAGGATTATGAATCATAAGTGAAAGAGAGAATTAAAAGTTCTGCAGTGCAGGTCTCCTTGCAAGTACTCCAGTGCAGTCCCATACTCCTGTTTCTGGGAAAAGATGTTCCTGTGACCTCAATGGGGTATTGTAATAAATCTCTGCGACAGACTGGTAACACCAGAGAGGTCAGGTTTTCTGCATAGGTTAGATCAGAAGTATCATATCAAGGACTAAACATAGGATGGAAACGAAAAGGACTTCCAGGGTGAGCAAAACCAATTGCACACCACCACATGGTATTTAGTTCAAAAGCATGCAGTCACACAGCCCCAAAGACCAAAACCACAGACCAGCATCTCACACCACAAGTCTATAGCACCAAAGACCAAGAGCCACAAGTGCTAGAGCACCACAGGAAACAAGCACAGGTGATCGAGTGCACTATTAAGCTACCCATTCCCTACTGCAGTAGGAAACTTGCTAGATTAAGTGCCTGGATAATCCTAAGAAATAATCCAGTTCCATGCCATAAAGAAGTAAGAAATAATTTTAACAATCTCTGTCACTAAGACTGGGGATAATGTCTTCCTGAATTTAAATTTTGGGATCTGTCTAACCCTGAACCTGTGCTTCAGACATACCAGTGCAGCACCAGGGAGAGTTTTCAAAGCAAGCCACAGCATTCATGTACCCCACCCAGCTATAGCTGTGTTCACGGCTATATCAAAAAAAAAAACCCACCACTCTTTGAAAAGCCATAAATCATAACATGATTTGCTTTGAAGACAGCTAAGTCTAGAAAAAGTACAGTTAACTGCTGAAGTTTAGTTGCCACACCTCAGTGTCAGATGTTATCGACGGAAAACAACCACAAGTTCCCTTTACAAAGAAGACTACAACCTGTTTACACTTTAACTTCATTATTTGAGAAGTTATGGTATTGCACCTTTATTCTGGTAGCAATCAAGCATAAAGAGCCGTGCACAGTCTAAATGTAATCTTTCTTACCATGGTAAATATTACCTCTTAATTATTCTGCTCCACAGGATTCTTCCTGATACAGAATCCCAGAAATAAGTAGTTTTCTTACATTTTAGCATACCAATTTATGGTCTATCCCAAAGCCAGGATTTCAGATGAGGTCAGTATCCACCATTACACAACAGACAATCAAACATGACTAGTCATAAACAACAAGGAACACAGTTAAAGAACACTGGTATGTACAGATGCCTAGAAATCTTCTTAAGTCATAAATACAAGCTCATGATACAACTTCTGAGAAAATTATCCTTTACATCCCAGATATACCTATAGTCAAAACAATACCTTTTCACATACCCCACCACCTGAATTCCTTCTCCTGCTAGAGAGGCTAGCAGGGATTAAATACTCTTAACTGGTCAGTTAAGGACCAGGTGGAAGCAACCACACAAATGAATGTGGCTGTATACTCATTCACCTGCAGCTTCTGCAAAATTCCCGCAGAGGAATCATAGAATCACCAAGGTTGGAAAAGACCTAAAAGATCATCCAGTCCAACCGTTCACCTATTATCAATAGCTCCCACTAAACCATGTCCCTCAACACAACATCCAGTCTTTCCTTGAACACACCCAGGGTTGGTGACTCCACCACCTCCCTGGGCAGTCCATTCCAGTGCCTGACCACCCTTTCTGAGAAGTAATATTTCCTAATGTCCAGCTTGAATCTCCCCTGCCGTAGCTTGAAACCATTCCCTCTGGTCCTATCACTAATGACACGAGAGAAGAGGCCGACCCCCAGCTCACTACAACCTCCCTTCAGGAAGTTATAGAGAGCAATGAGGTCTCCCCTGAGCCTCCTCTTCTCCAGGCTGAACATTCCCAGCTCCTTCAGCCTCTCCTCATATGGCCTGTGCTCCAGACCCCTCACCAGTTTTGTTGCCCTCCTCTGAACACGCTCCAGGGCCTCAATGTCTTTCTTGCAGTGAGGGGCCCAAAACTGGACACAGTACTCGAGGTGCGGCCTCACTAGTGCTGAGTACAGGGGAACAATCACCTCTCTGCTCCTGCTGGCAACACTGTTTCTGATGCAAGCCAGGATGCCATTGGCCTTCTTGGCCACCTGGGCACACTGTCGGCTCATGTTCAGCCGAGCATCAATCAATACCCCCAGGTCCATTTCCTCTACGCAGTCTTCCAGCCACTCCGCCCCAAGCCTGTAGCGTCGCCCGGGGTTGTTGTAGCCGAAGTGCAGGACCCGGCATTTGGTCTTGTTGAACCTCATCCCATTGGCTTCAGCCCAGCTCTCCAGCCTGTCCAGATCCCTCTGTAGGGCCTCGCTACCCTCAGGCAGATCCACACTCCCAGCCAATTTGGTGTCATCTGCGAACTTACTGAGGGTGCACTCAATGCCCTCATCCAGGTCATCAATAAAGATATTGAAGAGGACAGGCCCCAGCACCGACCCCTGGGGAACACCACTCATGACCGGTCGCCAGCTGGATTTAACTCCATTTACCACCACTCTCTGAGCCCGGCCCTCCAGCCAGCTCCTTACCCAGCCAAGAGTGTACCCATCCAAGCCACGGGCTGCCAGCTTCTGCAGGAGAATACTGTGGGAGACAGTGTCAAAGGCTTTGCTGAAGTCTAGGTAGACCACATCAACAGCCTTTCCCTCATCCAGCAGATGGGTCACTAGATCATAGAAGGAGATCAGGTTGGTCAAACAGGACCTGCCCTTCATGAACCCATGCTGGCTAGGCCTGATCCCCCGGTCACCCCGCACATGCCGCATGATCTCCCTCAAGACAATCTGCTCCATAACCTTCCCTGGAACTGAGGTCAGGCTAACAGGCCTGCCTAAAGCGAAGTAGAGAAGCAGCCAAACACAATTGTTCTCAGTTGAGAAACACTAATGCACCGAGTAGAATTACACTTTGCATGCTTGAGCACACAAAAACAAGTCAGAGCTGCTCATTCTGCCTCATTAGAGGATTTCACTCCCTCCAAGCACACCAGAGGCCTCCTCCAGGCTTTCTGGAGTCACAGGAAGGATTCCCCTTGTTGTTGGTCAGCACAAACAAGGGCAGGTCCCACTCTGTGCTCCTTGTATGTGTCTGACACACTGGATGTCTCAGGACCTCTGTAGTGCCTAGGAACTTCAGCTCTTCTTTGCTAACAGTGAGTACTAAAGCAGTACAGTTTGGGCTCTTGGATGCCTAAAGCAAGCTGGAACATGTCACCCAGATCATCTGTAGGCATCTTTTCATAGCTGGCTCCCACAGCACGAATTAAAACTGTGTAATTTTAACCAGTTGCATAATTTTACTTTCAAGTTCAGTGACTTTTGGGGAAGGAGGACCACATTGTGCATGCTTTAGGAGATTCTTTTAGGAATCCAGTTTAGGTCTGATGCTAGGTGGACACAATATATCCACTCACTGTTCTTGAAGTAATCTAAAATGTGTTTTCTTCTTCACTGCAGTGTTTCTCTTCCATCATTTTACACTGTGCCCCTTTCTTTGTGAATCACACAGGAAAGGTACAGAGAAGCACATGCCCCACTTTACGGCACTTGAGACAGTTAGGATGCTTCCTTAGTCTTATACACATGTACCTAGTCCCACTGAAATAAAGGGTCTGCTTCCTCTCCATCAAATGCTATTTGACAACAGCTGGGCAATTCTGCTGTCTTTTTTACAGCAGAAGCTGGATAAATTATTGCACCCTCATTGCATTGTCACAAAAGAGAAAGCTTTCCAACAGCAAATTATTGCAATTTTAGAAACACCACCAAGTGAAAACCTCCTTTGCCAAAGCTCTCCCTTCAACCCCAGGTTCATTAAACCCATAGAGTGCTCACCATCACATGCAGAGAGGTTTCTCTAACTGCAGAATCTGAAAGCAGTTTTCAAAATTAATACTTGCCAACAGTGAACAGAACCCAACCTTTTTCTGATACCTCTGGAAAGGAAGCAGAGAGAGGGAACTATATTTTTTTTTCTTTCAGAAAGGCACACTTTATTAGCTTGTGTACAGTTGAATCATGATTGTCCTGGCATTTTTCCTTTAACTTCCTTCTTCTTCAGCACTGAAATAAAATTTGCTTTCCCCTGTTTTTCCCAACTGAAGGCACCAAGCAAGCAGACTTCCTTCCTCCTGTTCATCATTCTGAAAACACCTGGAGAAGGCACCAGAGATACCTGCAGAAGCCCAACCTCCACAATCTTAGTAGGGTCTCAGTGCAAAAGCCCTCTTTTTCTGAGCTCTTAGCTTCAAAGGTGTTGTCCTTTTTATGAATATGGCTTCTCTCCCTTGGATCATGACTTGGGAAAACAATTATGATTTTTCTCTAGTGTTCATGGAAAGTTAATGTATAGCCAATTGCTTTCCCACACAGCAGTAGAATGAAGTACGTTGTTTCCTGAAAGAAGGCTTCTATTTCCATCTTCTCTTTTTTTAAGTGGGCAGGGTTCAGAAGGGATATTTTGCAGCCAAATTGAACAGTCCCTACTCAGCTAAAAATTTCCACTTCACAAAATTAATTCATTTAGGTTTTCAGTGAAGTGTATAAGGCTGAAGAGGCTAAATCCAGGACCCTGGTAGTATTTATAGTAAGTAAATATGAAGTTAAAATAGTCAGGGAAAGATCTGTTGTACTGTTGTGCTATGCTACCTGACTGCTGGCTATAAACACATACAGAAGAAACATGGTGACGGTCTAAACAGTTACAAAATAAATAGCTCTTTTGTGCTCAGAGCAGGAATTGAATTGGCACTTGGCTGCACTGGCTGAGTACAGCAGCACCAAGAATTTAAAATTCCTGGTCTGCTTGTTTAGCTACCATGAACAAGCGAGATTTCCTACAAGGTTTTCCAAGAAACAAAAATAAACATAAAACCTGCATGTAAGCATACACAAACAGCGTGTAACAATTGTGAAGCTGCACTCCCAAAAAGCACAGTACACTAACTACATTAAAACAGACAAAAACTTCCTGAAGATCATTTCCAGTGTGGATGCTGTTTATTGCAAGCACAGACAACACAGCAGCTGGCATAGTTGATGCACCTCATTTGCAAACTGTGTTTTCTGTGCCCTGTGTTGCTAGAACATAGTCCTATGGGTTAGAGGTTAAAAGGTCCTGTCAGTCAATCAACAATTTGTTCTTAAAGTCAATAAAAGTAATTCAAATTTTCCTCCATAGATTTAAAAGAAAAAGCTAGAACCAAACTTTTGTTCTAGTCCCAGGTTTGGTGCCTGAAAGTAGGGCTTTCATTATTTCTTATGTAAGACTACATAACAAGCTATATAAAACACAAATACATTTTTTTTTCTTTAGAGGAGTCTGCTTTTGTCTAATAGTGAGTCAGCATCATCTGACAGATCAATTTTCTGTAAGTGTAGGATGTGGATTTTGCATATCACGCTCTCCAAGGGCACCTGTTGGAAACTTGGGTCGCTACAGCATGGAATTTCACACCACACTCAATGGCCTCCCATTGCAGAGACCTACATCACAAAATCTCATCAATAAAAATGAGGCTGATACCAGATACCTCAAGTCTTCTGTCCTCCAGATCTGCATTTCTAGAAAGGGGACAACAACATTCCTTAATACTTCTTTGCTTTTTTCTGAAGCAGTTAATGTGTCTAGTATCCATAGGATCATTCAGGTCAGGAGGGACCTCAAGAAGTGTTGAGTTCAACCTCCTGCTCAAAGGTGGGTCAGCTGTGAGGTCAGATGAGGTTGCTCAGAGCTTTATCTAGCCAAGTCTTAAAAAATCTCCCAGGATTTCCAGCTTCTCTGGGTATTATGTTCCAAAACTTAACTGTCCTAATGTTGAAAATGCTATTCCTTGTGACTAGTCTGAACCCCTGTTGTTTTAATTTATGTCTGCTGTCCAGCATTCTTCTGCCATGCACCACTGTGAAGAGCCTGGCCCTGTCTTCTCCACAACCTCCCCATAGGTATGGGCAGGCTGCTGTTAAGTGCCCCCAAAGACATCTCTTCTCCCAGTCTAGCTTCCTCAGCCTCTCCTCCTCGGGGAGGTGCTCCAGCCCATGCCAAGGTGGCCTTGTCCTGAACTTGTAGTTCATCAACATCTTTCTGATGTTGGGGACCCAGAGCTGTACAGAGCATTCCAGACACAATTTAACACATGCTGAGCAGAAGTAATCACTTCCCTTGACCTCTAGGCTGCGCTCCTGCCAATACAGCCCAGGATGCTGTCAACCTCTTTTATGGCCAGGGCCAGCTGCTGGCTCGTGTTCAGCCTGCTGTCTGCCAAGACCCACAGGGCCATTTGAGCAGAGCAGCTCCCCAGCCAGGCAGTCTCCAACCTGTATTGTTGCAAACTCCCAAATATTTTGATATCAGTTCTGTGGGGATGGCCAGGAGACCCTCCCCATGCCACACACAGCAGAAGCTCCCACATCTCCAAAGACTATCTCCAACAGTTAGCCAGGTTTAAGTTCATAAAGACATAACGCTAAAATACTGTTAATGCACTTTTTCCATATCTTTAAAAACGTGTATGAATTCCTCCGTATTCTTGTATCTGGAAACGAGAACAGCTGCTGCGAAGTGTTCCTTTCCTCTGAGCATGGTTGTTTATAGTAACAAATACCAGGCTTTGATCAGCCGCTTATATTTACTAAATTGATTCCAACATCTTTGCCAGTGGGCTGTATGGATTCTCAGCATGAGATGCTCCTGCTCATTTGAAGTGGTTGAGATTGTTTTTTCAATAGAATTTTCCATTATGCTCTGTGCTATCTTTCTTCAAAGCATAATTTGTTCACTGGGCAGTACTCCTTGTCCAACACAATATGCAGAACTATTTTATATCTTGCTCAATACTTGTGTTTACTTCCCATGATGCTTCACCTCCATTTATTCTCCTGTCTCAACCGAAGTTTCCTTTTACAGCTCTGTTGCACGTAACCCGATGTTTGCTAGCAGCTGTTACATAGGGTTCTTTCTCCCCCACCTTTCCTCTCTTCAGTATTAAAAGTTTGGAGGCAGACAAGACTTCTCAGGGAAGATACAATGCCTTTTTCCAAGGGCATTTGCTTCCTCCTCTCCCCTTTATTTTTTTCTACTGANCTGCTTTTGTCTAATAGTGAGTCAGCATCATCTGACAGATCAATTTTCTGTAAGTGTAGGATGTGGATTTTGCATATCACGCTCTCCAAGGGCACCTGTTGGAAACTTGGGTCGCTACAGCATGGAATTTCACACCACACTCAATGGCCTCCCATTGCAGAGACCTACATCACAAAATCTCATCAATAAAAATGAGGCTGATACCAGATACCTCAAGTCTTCTGTCCTCCAGATCTGCATTTCTAGAAAGGGGACAACAACATTCCTTAATACTTCTTTGCTTTTTTCTGAAGCAGTTAATGTGTCTAGTATCCATAGGATCATTCAGGTCAGGAGGGACCTCAAGAAGTGTTGAGTTCAACCTCCTGCTCAAAGGTGGGTCAGCTGTGAGGTCAGATGAGGTTGCTCAGAGCTTTATCTAGCCAAGTCTTAAAAAATCTCCCAGGATTTCCAGCTTCTCTGGGTATTATGTTCCAAAACTTAACTGTCCTAATGTTGAAAATGCTATTCCTTGTGACTAGTCTGAACCCCTGTTGTTTTAATTTATGTCTGCTGTCCAGCATTCTTCTGCCATGCACCACTGTGAAGAGCCTGGCCCTGTCTTCTCCACAACCTCCCCATAGGTATGGGCAGGCTGCTGTTAAGTGCCCCCAAAGACATCTCTTCTCCCAGTCTAGCTTCCTCAGCCTCTCCTCCTCGGGGAGGTGCTCCAGCCCATGCCAAGGTGGCCTTGTCCTGAACTTGTAGTTCATCAACATCTTTCTGATGTTGGGGACCCAGAGCTGTACAGAGCATTCCAGACACAATTTAACACATGCTGAGCAGAAGTAATCACTTCCCTTGACCTCTAGGCTGCGCTCCTGCCAATACAGCCCAGGATGCTGTCAACCTCTTTTATGGCCAGGGCCAGCTGCTGGCTCGTGTTCAGCCTGCTGTCTGCCAAGACCCCCAGGGCCATTTGAGCAGAGCAGCTCCCCAGCCAGGCAGTCTCCAACCTGTATTGTTGCAAACTCCCAAATATTTTGATATCAGTTCTGTGGGGATGGCCAGGAGACCCTCCCCATGCCACACACAGCAGAAGCTCCCACATCTCCAAAGACTATCTCCAACAGTTAGCCAGGTTTAAGTTCATAAAGACATAACGCTAAAATACTGTTAATGCACTTTTTCCATATCTTTAAAAACGTGTATGAATTCCTCCGTATTCTTGTATCTGGAAACGAGAACAGCTGCTGCGAAGTGTTCCTTTCCTCTGAGCATGGTTGTTTATAGTAACAAATACCAGGCTTTGATCAGCCGCTTATATTTACTAAATTGATTCCAACATCTTTGCCAGTGGGCTGTATGGATTCTCAGCATGAGATGCTCCTGCTCATTTGAAGTGGTTGAGATTGTTTTTT
Source organism: Syrrhaptes paradoxus (assembly GCA_013400615.1). Lineage (NCBI taxonomy): Eukaryota > Metazoa > Chordata > Aves > Pterocliformes > Pteroclidae > Syrrhaptes > Syrrhaptes paradoxus. Next base: position 59,967 of record VZTO01004823.1, read on the forward strand.
CAATAGAATTTTCCATTATGCTCTGTGCTATCTTTCTTCAAAGCATAATTTGTTCACTGGGCAGTACTCCTTGTCCAACACAATATGCAGAACTATTTTATATCTTGCTCAATACTTGTGTTTACTTCCCATGATGCTTCACCTCCATTTATTCTCCTGTCTCAACCGAAGTTTCCTTTTACAGCTCTGTTGCACGTAACCCGATGTTTGCTAGCAGCTGTTACATAGGGTTCTTTCTCCCCCACCTTTCCTCTCTTCAGTATTAAAAGTTTGGAGGCAGACAAGACTTCTCAGGGAAGATACAATGCCTTTTTCCAAGGGCATTTGCTTCCTCCTCTCCCCTTTATTTTTTTCTACTGAAAGCTGGGATGCTAAATGGTACAGACACAGTAATCCTGCATGCCCTGCAAATCTTGCATGAGTGCCCCCCTGAGGGGATCACTACCATTACATGCTGTTTTTTAAACAGTTTAAACCCCAGCAGCAGGGGCTGGACAAATTAGCACATCTATGATAGAGGGGGAAGGAATCCACATCTCCAAGCCCCAATCTAATGCTTTGTTCATTAGACAGCTGTAGAAAATTGGTGTTTTTCCTCCTCCTTATGCCAGAGCCCAACCTTACCGACTGAGCTGCAGACCGTAAAAGAACAGGTAAAGGTTTACTACAGCTAGTTCAGCAACACAACATGCAATAATGAGTGGAGTCGTGCATCTTACAGTACTACTCACTCACTGAAACATTACATTATTTCTCAAGGAAAAAAAAGAGCAATTTTGGCCTCTCTTGCTTTATTGTGTTACTTAGCTGTATCACAAACTGCATCTCTATTAAATTGTCAGCATTCACCGAACTAGACACAAGCAAAGTACAGAAAAAACAAACATACTTACTAGGGAGCTTATAGCTGTGGTTAAGGTTTACTTCTAAGTGCAATTTACTGTTTGATACTGATACACACTTTAACGTAAGGTGGGCTAGCATATTCAAATAAATGGCAACTAAACGAAAAAGCTTCTACAGTTAAGCAATATCAGGCTGCAGAAATACAGCAGTTTTCAAGTACAAAAAAATAGAAAGATATGAAATTAAACTAATTGTATTGTTACTAAAGATGTACACCATCTCCCACAGCAAAAATTTCCAAGTTAACAAGTTTGAAGTGATGCACATGTTAACCTATACCAGGGAACCTACCATGAAGATCTAACCCCTTTTCCAGCAACATACAAATCTCAAAATAAGATATCTCAATTAAAAAAGAAGAAAAAAATCCACAAGCAAAGGCCAAACAGTTCACTCTAAGTTTTCTAAGTCCATGAGTTTAGAAAGCAAACAACAACAACAAAAAATCCACCCCACCCTCCAACCAACTTGAGATGCACTGGATGCAGTTTTTCTAGGGAAAAAAAAAACCCAAACAAAACCAATGCCCGATGACTGACTTCCAATGAACATATGGCCCATCAAACCTCCCCAGGACATAGGTATATTTACCTGGCTTAGTAAATTGCCACAGCCCAGTTATTCTTAAGAAAGATCCTGTTACAGAATCAGGGCTGTGCTGTAGCCTGTTCACCTCCACAACTGTTTTTTCTTCTGTGGAACCTGGATAATACAAGAGCCTCCCAGTAACTGACTAAATTTGTGACTAGAGATAGGCAAGTTTGACAAAATAATATTAAATATTTAATTAAATACTAGTCTGATTAAATACAAATACAGTTTTAGTATTTGTTACAGGTAGGAACAGCTTTGTGTTTTTTAATCCTCAAAATGGGCTGTATACAAGATGTATCCTGTGTATCGTGTATATTATACTCTTGCTTTCACTGGTGCCATCTACTGATGCACTGCTGCATCTAATTCCTTAAGGATCAGCATGCTAAAGACATATCTGAATTGCTCTTATCTGTCTATACTCTATAGCAACACATTAACTTTCAAGTTAATGACAGCATGTCCAATGGACAGAAGTAGTTAGCTTTGATGAGGAAATGAGCAGATATGTGGCAATAAACAGCATCCTACAGTAAGGCAAGGCTGCTAACTCACAAATACAGAAAATGACCAACAGTTCAAGTCCAAGCTCATGCACTGAACCCTACACTATCTGCTGTTTTTTTTCAAATATAAGAAGAGATGCTGATATTTCTAGAATCCTAAGATGAAGGGCAAAAATTTATTCAGTATGTGAAGACAGAAACAAAAAACTTTCAGAGCATGTTGGGGATGACAGGCCTCTTGCTGCTTATAATCACAGCATTCATGTGGTAGCTACTGCTTACAGTGAAAAGCAACATTATGTAATAAATTATTTTCTGTGTGGCGGGTTAGCCCTTGGCTGGGGGCCAAACCACGCACACCCACTCACACAGTCCCTGCCCCCACCCAATGATAGGGGAGAGAATTAAAGAGGTAAACAGAAAAGAGGACTTGTGGGTTAAGGACAATTTAATAACTAAACTACAATAATATTGGAAATACTACTATATACAAATATGCAATGTGATACACAGTGATACTGCCCCCCCCCACCCCCCCACTGGATGACCAAAGGCCCAGCCCACTCCCAGCCAACGAGCCTGGAGTGATACACAATGATACTGCTCCCCCCACCCCATGACCAAAGGCCCAGCCTGCTCCCGGCCAACGACCCCGGAGGAGGGAGGGAATGCATGATATACAATGATACTCCCCACCCCCCCAAAGGCTCAGCCTGTTGCCAGNCGAGATGATCCGGAGCCCAAGGGAAGCAAAAGAGAGGGATCTCCCGCAAGGTTCTTCACCTATATACTGGGTATGATGTGCATGGGATGGAATACCATTGGTCAGTCTGGTTCTCAATCTTAACCTAAGAGCAAATCCCAGGCTCGCAGCTGGACTGTGTCTCTTTGCTTGTCTGCCGACCTTGGCAGCAGAACAAAACATCAGGTCTTATCAGCTTCTCCTGAGCAGGAATCCAAAATACAGCTTCTTGCTAGCTATTTATAAAGAGAAGGAAAAAAAAAATTAAGTCTCTCCCTCTTAACCCAGGACACTTCATTGCTAATTTTTTCCCAGCCATCCAATGCTTCCTCATTACTGTCTGCTTTAGACAATAAAGAATAAGAATGCAGACATAAGCAGAAGCAGAGAAACAGCACAAGCAAGTAAGAGTAAGCATCAGTGGCAATAATAGAGTTAAAGACCCATTTGTGAATTACAAAAAATAATAAATGCTAGTATGAGATAAGAATGCAGATTTTTTTTTCTTTAAAATGAGATGCCAATGGCAAGAATATTTACCCTGCAAACATTACAGTTTACTTACCCCTTTACTTGCTCTGTAAAGGGTGGTATACCAGCCAAGCAATAACACAAATGTTTAATTACCATTTCCATTAAGCAGTAACACAAATGTTTAATTACCATTTCCATTAATTAAAACAGATGGCCACCACTGTATTCACATCATTGTCTAGCACTGTCTCCATGGGACTCTGGCAAACTCAAGTGTGTCTGTGTTTGTGCCTTAAAAAAACTATACCAAAAATATAAAAGTTTGAAAGTAGGAGTGAGCAAGTTACACAAATGCTTTTAATATGTTTTCCTTCCAAATTCCCCTTAACGACTAAGGCCTGTGTAATGAAGACAACAAATCAGACTGAAGTCAGACATATTTATGAACCGAAAAGAAAGCTCAGTTAATATTCAGTCAAGGAAACATACATGTAATTCTAGAACAGAAGCACCAGTTCTACAGTAGAAGTGTTTCTCATACAAAACCTGCACTTTGAGCTTTGATAAAAGACATTGTTACAAATGATCAGAGCACTCGAGAGTCCTCCAAGAGCTGGGCTGGGTGTAACAGCCCCGCGTGGACACAGAGCTGTGTTTCCAACAGGACTTGCCACAGTGGGGTTTTGCAGGGACACGCTGACCCCTGCCACTATGAGTCCGGAAGGGGCTGGCTGTGCGTCCCGCTTCGCGTCTTCAGCTGTGACTGGGCAATATCTGCCAGGGCACTCTGTATCTTTTCCAGCAGCATATCCCCACGATAAACTACCTCTTCTAGACGGGCAGCTGCTTCATGATTTTCTTCTTCTAATCGATACAGACTAGCAGCCTTTAAAACAAAAAAGATAAAAGAACCTTCAAATACAATATAAAATTGACTTTGCTACTAAAGGATGGTGACAGAACAGTTAGTGCTCTCTGGAAGAGACAAACATTCTCTCTTTAGCCCCTGAATCACATATGTGCAACTTCAAAGCAACTTGTTACAGGCTGCAGCCTAAAATATTGCATATACACATGGAGTAAACACAAAAACCCCACCAGATATTAGCTTCTTTCATGCTATGACTCTTGGCTCAGTATAGCTTTTCTTGACAAGGAGTATTTATCCCCTTTCCCACTCCCTTACTGAAAGGTGTTCAGCAAGATGAAAGCATAACATATTTAAACCTTTCCATTTAATAGCATATTTCAGATGAAACTGTATTATTTAACATTATTTCTTAAATATTTGGTTTCAGAACCAAATACTTTTCAGTTAGACAAGATTTAGTGAAATAAAACATTTTACCAAATTTAAAACTACTAAAAAGGGAGGGAAGGGAAAAAAATAGAGCAGTGTTCTTTGAATTGTGGGTCAAAAGCAATTTTTGGAAATGAGAAACAGTTGATCATTGTGAAAGGGTTCACAGGCCATTTCCAGCAGTTCAGCTCCTGTAAGGCAGGGAATGGAGGCTGTGATACTGGCTGCACCTGCTAACAGCTGCTTGGTCAGGAGCTGCTGTCTGTTCCCAAGCTCTTCCTAGAGTACCTCTGGTCTAAAGAGAGAAGGAGCAAGAAACCAAAGCACCAAGTTTGTCTAATTGGTCCGAAGGAGGACACCCAATTACTGAATAGTGAAAGAACTGTTTTGTGACAGAGCTGGAGAACTTAAAGGATTCCTTGCAAACCCTTTAACAACTAGAAACATTGTTGAAGGACAAAAGACAGCAGTGAAGTGTTGGCTCTGCAAGTACAAAATGAAATGCACTCCTAATGAGCAAGATAACAGGACAGATTAACCAAGAGGAAAAAGAAAAAAAAAACAACAAAACCTCACAATGAATCAGTACTGTTGCATCTATTGTATTAATACTTGAACAGCTGGGGGAAAAAAGCAAGTACCAGTTTCCAATATTGTGGTGTTATGATAAAAGCACTTTTTAAAAAAACCCAAACATTCTAACAGAAAATAAGTTTAAAATATTCTCACTGTGTATTATTTTATTTAGAAGTAGATGGAAGTTCAGTATTTCTATTAAGCCTATAAAGTACTTGCAGGCTACCCTCATGAAAAACACAGACTTATATTAAAATTTTTTTTTTGTGATTATAGAGCCTAGAGAGAAAAAAAAAGCATTTAGAAAAACAGAAAGAAGTTTCCCTTCAGTTATGTTTTGATATTTTAATTAAGAAGACTCTTACCTGCAAAGCTGCTGTCGATTCTTCACTAGGCAAAGAATCTATTAGAACATCAATATCTTTTGCAGTTCGTGCAATCAATGCGGCGAACAGCTGGGCGTACTCTTTAAAAGAGAAAAGTCAACCCACTCAGTACATTATTAGAAATAAGCACAATTCTGCACATAGAGCACAGAAAATTCTACAGTCTTCAAGTATGCAGGTGTTAAAAATTCTCCTACATGAAGAAAACAACAGTATCACAAGTGATGATAATGCAATCATATCAGAAGATGAAGGTAGCTTGATTCCAATCCTAGATTAAACAAGGTAATGAGTTATACAAAGAGCTGAGCTTTGTACAAATGAGAAAATACCTAGAACTTCATCATGGTGAGCCAGTTAAGAAATTACTAATACCAGCATTAAGTGTCCTAGTCACTAAAGTAAATATTGAGAAGTAACTAGAAACTCATTTAACTTTTCAATCCTTGCCTTGAAATCTGCCACTGGACATCAGAAATTATGTAAAGATAGTGATTCCAAAATATTTCTTAATTCTATTTTAATTAAAAAAAATTCCTACTCAGACATAGAAAAAAGTTAAATTGCCCATGAGAAATGCGAAAGAATTGGAAGTTTATAACAGACCTTAATTTAGCTGCTATATCATCGAAAGAACTGCATGGACTTTTACTAAGAGGCATCATAAACCAAAACTTTTCCATATAGAATTGCATCCGTTCAATTTTAATTAAGTTCATTACTACCACTGCAATATTGAAAAAACCCTTTTCAATTTAAGATCTTACTTATTTGTTTATGTTGATTGGTTCATCAAAGATTTGTGCAAGAGAGAAGATACTTTCTAATGGCAAAAATCTACAGAAGAGATTGACATTCTCAAAGGTACACTTGACTTTAACTTAAAAAAAAACCCAAACAAACCCAACACATCCATTTAAGATTTACTCAGGGTGATCAGAGTTCACCTGTAAAGCGTCTTAAGGCCTTAAATATCTAAAAACACAACTGGTAGTTTTGTTTCGCCTCATGAGCATTGTTAATTTGGCTGCTTGTGTCCTGGTTTCAGCTGGGACACAGTTAACTTTCTTCACAGCAGTTAGTGTGAGGCTGTGTTTGGGATTTGTGCTGAGCAGAAGGATGATAACATACTGATGTTTATAGTTACTGCCAGGACAGTCCAGGACTTTTCAGCTTCTCTGCTGTGCCAGTGTCCACAGGTGCAGGAGAAGCTGGGAGGGAGCACAGCCTCAATTACTAGCCTAGGATTTTGACCTCAGGTTTAGGATGGAGACACAAATCGGCCAATAATCTATTCCATACCATGGATGTCATGCCCAGTATATAGATGAGGATCTGTCCAGATGTTCTCTCTCTTACTCTGGGTTGTTTCCCTCTAGGTCATCCCTCTCTCAGGCTCATCATGGTCTCTTATCACTCGGGCTCTTATCTCCATTCCAGGATTGCCGTTTCAGGACTCTCCCCGCTACAGGATTATTAGCCCGGAATGGGCTGAGCCTTAGTCATCAGGTGGTGAGCAGTATCGCTGTGTATCACTCATTTGTATATTTCTATTTACTACTATTATTATAATCATTATTTACAATATTATTGTAGTGTAGTTATTAAATTGTTCTTATCTCAACCCACGAGTCTCTTTTCCCTTTAACCCTTCAAATCTCTCCCCCATCCCTGGGAGGGGGAGCGAGCAGTGTTGTGTAAAACCACAACAGTATGATTTTATTGAAGTCACTCTACTCAGAATTTTAGGAAAAGACAAATCAAAAAAGAAGCCAGTCATGACCTACCATTTTAAGACCTTAACAAAACCTCTAGCTCCTGGCACCACGCCGACTCCAGCACCTGGGACCGCAGCAGGTAGGATAAGGATGCAAACAAGCCTTTCAGCTAGCTCTTCCAACTAATTCCAGTATCAGAGAGCAAACCAACATAGACCAATGAAGAACAAGTATTAAACTGTCCTAGTAAGTGCATCACTGTGCTCCATATCAGTCTCCCCTGATATCCTAACAGACAAACCTAATCTGATACAAGATATACATAAAATTTTCTCAGGGTGGGGAGTGGGAGGGGAGAAAGATTCAGGATCAGAAAAACATCATTATTTAAATACAAACTTGAAATTCTCATCAGGGAGAACTTTTAGTTTTCTTCCTAGTTTCAGTTATCTCTTATCAGTTTCTTTTCTCTAAAAAACAAAACAAAACCAAACCCAAAAACAGACAACAAGAAAACCACAAATGCTCATAGGGAGATAAGCAGATGATAGATGGAGAAACACAAATAATTTTTCAAGTTTATGACATGGAGGATTTTAAACTCATACATGATTTCATAAAACACTAATTCTTGCTAAAAAGACTTATTGGAAGTAATGGACAACTCACTAACAACCTCTTGCAGCACTCCTATTAAAATGGTTTATATCTGTAGAGCTACTGTATCTGTGCAAAGAAACCAGCACAAGAAATATATTGCAATACTTACTTAATCCATAAAATAACATTTCCACTATCACAATCTTATGAAGCAAGTACAGCTGACATCAATTTATGACTTAACTTCAATCACTTCTCCAGTTACTGGTGGAATTGTTTGTTGAGCATGAAACAGAGTACAGATTTTGAATTACAGAGTGTACAATATATGAACATGTTCCCATTGAGTTAGCAGATGCAGAAAGACTTGCCTTCTGTTGGATTAGCAGGCTGATCCTTGTTTATTGCTGTCTGAATGTTGCTGAAAGAGGCTGGGGGGCCACACTGCTGCAACACTCCAATGGCATTACAGAATTGGTCTGCGAGCTGCAAGCAGCAAAGAGACCGTTAATTTTTTTCACCACAAGAACTATTTCAATTCGATATTACATCCCAGTGGACCCCACGCAGCAGCCCACTCTGGTGTTAGGTAGGAGCCCACTCCCACAGCCCGTGACGGCTGAAGGCGATGCCTCCTACCTGGGGGCTGCCAGCGCTCGGGGCTGCACCGTGGGGCTGCAGGCAGGGGACAGCGGCGGGGAGGGGGACCGCGGCCCCTCACACCCGCACCGGCCGGGCCCGGAGCAGCGGCAGAGGCGCGGAGGCACGAAGGAACTCGACCCAGCCCCACCTCTTCCCCCAAAAGTACGAAGAAAAAGGGAAGTTGGGGGAGAGAAGGGAGCAGCATTCGCCTCACCGAGTTCACGGCATCCTGCAGCTGCGTTAACCGATCCGCCATGGCGCCACCGACTCCGCCCACCCCACGGGGCGGCACCAACGGGAGCAGCCAATAGGGAGCCTGGATGTTGGGTGGGAGGAGGAGGGACGGGGGCGTGACACGGCATAGGCGTGTGCGGGTCTCCTGGTGGGGCAGGGCAGGCCTGGCGCGCCCCCTGCAGGCCAAGAGGCGGGCGGTCCCGCCTGCGGTCAGGCTGAGAGGCCGTGGGCAAGATCGGGCAGTGCCGGCAGCGGCACGGGCAGCCCTGCGCCCTTTCAGAGCCACCGGAAACTACTTTCCGACACTTTTTGGTTTCTCGCCTTTACTGAACTGCTCGGCTGGGGCCAGGCTTCGAATAACATTGTGCTTTGGCTGAGGTGGGCTCGGCCCCCGAGGTGCTGTGGGAACGGCAGCCCTGCAGCGGTGGAGGGAAGGGTGCTGCAACGGGTGCCGTTCATCTGGAGGAACCAGCATTGCGAGCCCATTTATTTCTCTCCGGAACGCCAGTCCATGCTCATGACTGAAATGCTAAACCCTGCGTTACTGACTCTAGAGGGCCAGTGCACCATGGGGAGCACAACTTTTGCTGTACAGCAATCGCTCTGATGCTGGCTGAAGGCAGCACTGCCGCACGGATGTTCTGCTCCAGCCCTGAACTGACCAGGCATCGTGTCTAGCAGGTGGAGAGCAGTGAAAGGCCAGGAATGCAACCTCCTCGGCAATCTAGCTTCGAGTGTACTGTCCTCAACGATCCAACTTTGAGCCAGCAAGAGTCCTCTGTGCCTGTGGGTTGGAGAATAAATACTGATTTGTGCCAGTTGGTACCCGCCAGATATTTAGCTGGTGGCCATTCAGCACTTACACCCCTTCTTTCTTATCTCTGAAGGCCAACTACAATGTCAGCCTTTCCCCAGTCAGTCTTTCACCACCTGATTACCAGGGGAGTTTCACAGCTTTCAGCCAGCCCTGGGGGAGCCAGGCTGAATATGAGGAAATGCTGGCAACACAAGGTGGGTGGGACAGGATGGGACACTGGGGGAGGCAGTGCCCTTGCTGTCCTTGGGGGTCTTCAGGCTTGGCAAGGCGAAAACACGGCTGACCTGCTCTAGTGCCGGCCATGTCTGGCGTCAAGGGGGCAGCTGGGCTGCAGACCTCCATGAGTTTCTTCTGGTTATCTTGTCAGTGATGCGGCCACCCAGCAGCAACACGTATGCCATGAGACTCTTGCCACTTACAGCTACTCTGTTGGCCATGATACAAACAAATCTAACAAAAGTGGTTTTTCTGATGTTGTGGTTGGGGTTAGGATTTTGTTGTCCTGCACACGTAAACTGAGATGTGGTGTTCCCTCATGCTTGCTCCTCTGCTAAAAAGCCAGGTCACAAACTACTGCGCTCTAGACCAAAACCTACCACACATTTCTAAGTTGTTTACAACTGTTATTGAAGTCAACAGTTTCTTTCTCAGATTTCCACAAGTGGGAAGGATGCTGGACTGAGCCTGGAATAAGTGAGGCTCGTGGCACGAGACAGGCCTCTTGCAGGCACTCTTTGTCTATGACTGAAAGCCACGGGTGAGCAGTTTGAACGCTGAGCTGTGGATAAAGAGTGACTGAGATCTCACTCAGGGAGGTCAAGTATGAGTAGCAAAACTAAACTTAGCAGACTTTTAATATCTCATAGATTTTGACTTACAGGAACCTTATTGAACAGAACAAAAATAACCTCAGCAAAATAGATAACCTGATGTAGAAAGGCTGCCTTCCTGAGCACGGTCAGCAAAGGTGGGGAGAAGAACTTGTACCCACGTATTTGAAATATCTATAAATGTGGACCAGTGCTCACCTCTGTGCTATTCTTACACTTGACTGACAGCTGCCTTTTGCATTTTAACTGGAAACTGGATTGGAGCAAACTGGGGGAAAAATAAACAAAATGGTGTGATTCTACACAGCTTTTTAAAGCCTAGGTTACAACACGAATTCAAAAATGAGGCCAAAATAACAAATTGAAAACACACCCTCCCAAGAAAGAGGGACTTTTAGTTTTCTTTCTGTTTTCTCCTGTCAGGCGCTCATGAATCACCTTGGCAGCCAGAGGCACCTCGAACAGAGGCCAGCGAGCCTCTGAGGCCTATGACCCTTTCTCACTGCCATTTATAAAGCAAAAAAAAAAAAAAATCCAACACCTGCATTAAAAATTAAAAAAAAAAATCAGCCCTTCCCCCCTCAAGGTGGAAACCTTCCTAAGCCCCTCACACCCCCCAGTAACTGCCCCACAGCCGGCAGACGCAGCTTGAGAAGATAAAGGCCGCAGCGGGGGGCGGTCAGAGCCGTTACCTCAGCCTCCGCGCGCAGGTGGGTGAGGGGCGGTGGGAACAGCCCCTGCTGGGCGGGCCCTGGGAGGTGGTGCAGCGCCTCTGTACCGCCTCCCAGGACCCGCCCGGCCTAAGCCCTTCCTCAGCGCCCTGGCCCGCTCTCAGCCTCATCTCCCCTTCCCTCTACAGCGCCATGCGGCTCTTTCCCTGCGCCTTGGTGCTCTTGGGGCTCCTGGGGGTCCTGCGCCATGGCGGCGCATCAGGTGAGTGCGGTGCGGGGAAGGGGACGGGGAGGACTGTGGGCCGTGGCCGCCATTAGGCGGCCAGAGAGTGTTTGGGAGAGCTAGGGGAGTCTGGCTTGTAGTGGGGAGAGGGTGTTTTTGGAAGGGTCGGCATCTAGGAGGAGGGAGGGGAAGGGGCTTGGTATGAGGAGGGGCCTGCACAGCCTTTTTTTGGGGGTGTCCCTGGTGGTGGTGGGGTGACGTGCTGCTGTCTGGAGAGTTGAACAGGAGTGACGATCGAAGGGAAGATGTAGCTGTCTGCAGAGCTAGAGAAGGGTTTATATAGTCATGGTTATCCTGATGTGGGCAGGGAGAACCCGTTTCCTCTCTACTCCCCTTTTTAAAGATTTTTTTATTTTTTTACAGCTTAATTGCTATGAATGCCGTAATTTTAATTCTTGCATGTATCTGTTGGTCTAATTTTTAGTATGCTGTTGTAGGGACATGGTACAGGCTGATGAGGCTGGTCTAGAGTTGTATTCGTTCTCGGGGAAACAAGGTGGCATCCACTACTTATGAGTTTATATGCGAAAGGGAACAAGGTTAATAGTGTTTTTTGGGGTTTTTTTGTTGTTTGTTTGGTTTTTTTTTGCCCACGTACAGGTGGCTGTGGATCCCAAGACCCTGCAAATTGTGTGTTGAAAACCACTGTACCTATAAAATTAAGGAGATGAGCGAAACCCACTAGAATTTGGAGCTTGGTTCCTAAAATTACTCGGTCATGCTGATGTAATCTGACTTTATTTGGCAGGGACTTTTTTTGTAATTCCCATGTTCCTGCATGTGAACTAAAATAGGTGTCCAGTGGTAAATGTACTGTAATGAGTATAGCTTGTGAAGACTTAACAGCTGCTTACTTTTTTTTTTTTCTGCTTAAGCTCTTATCTGTTCAAATAAAGGGGAAAAAATCAATTTATTTTCAGAGACAATTTAGAGATGAGTGAACAGTCCCTTATGTTAGGGCTTATGTAATCCTTCGCTTATTATTATTTTCTTTATTTTAAGACTTGCCTTTAACGAAGCTTAATTGTCCAAAAGGAGAAATCTACTCTTGGGATATTTTGCAAGGCTATAGGAGAGCCTTTGGAATCAGTCTCAGGTGTGGAAGACTTCTCCCCCCAGTCTCATCCCCAAGATTTTAGTGGAGAGCCAAGTGTTCTCCGCTTCTTGCAGGCCCTAGAAGCTTAGGCTTGGTACCCAATGGTAGCAAGTAGGTCTGAGAATGAAGGCTCAGTTTCTTCCACTTTAATGTTTATATTAAAAGATGCTCACAAGCAATTTGTCTCACAGACTTGATTGAAAATGGGTCATTTTGAGTAATTTTTATACAGTATGTAAAAAGGCAGAATGAATGTGAGACTAAACTAATTGCTTTGCCTTGAAGGAGTCTGTTGCTGCGTTTTCTTATGGAATTGACGGTGGAAGGGGAAAGTATTTTCCTCGTGAAAAGCTAGTAAGCTGTGTAATTTGTGTACCAAAGTCTAGGTAATCATTAGACACTTCAAACAAGGACATTTGCTTAATGTTCACTTATTTAAATTTGCCTTGTGGTTATTCAGCCTTGGACACTCAGGTTTGCAGGGATGGGCTCTGCTGTCTCCTAATGCTAGAATATCCTGCTTCATTTTAAAAGTGCTGATAAGTAAAATCCGTACATGATGACCTATATAACTTCTCTGAGGTTTTGATGAGCTGCAGCTCTTCAGACTTAGTATGTGTGAGAAAGTGTCTTGTATATCACGTTTGTTACCTCCCCAGGGGTTCACCTTCATGAAGCAGGAGTGCAGCTGGCCTTGTTTCCTACATCCAAAACAGGTTGCTTAGTGTTGAAAAAACTAAAGTGAGTTTATAGTGTAATTGGGATTGAGTAGTGCCCCTTTTCATAGAGGGAGCTTATCTGTATGAGCTTGGTTTGTGCTAGCTGTTTAGTCTGTGCAGAGACAATGTTTTAAAATAAGAGGTTCACACAAAGCTATTCAGCTGTCTGAATGTATTGGACAGCTAGTCACTTGCATCTTGAAGCATTATTGCACAGATGAGTGAGTGACTTAATCAACAGTGCCAGCAATGTGACTGAGGGCAGTTCTTGTGGGCTCTGGCTGATAATCAAAGTAGATTAGTAAAACTGTAAGCAGGTAAGACAGAGGTGGTACTTCCTTCACTTTCCAGACTGTGGAAGATCTCATGACATCTATACCTTGAACAGGATAGTCTTCTATAATGGGAGTGGTGCAGTTTGTGACAAGCCATGTTCTGTGGCACTATCTGCTTTAAGCATCAAACTGCTCCAAGCACACATGCAATTAAAATTTAGAAGCTTTCATAAATCTTCTTGCTTCTTTTGTGAGTGGGGTGGGGGATATCTTTATTTGGAGTTTCACTTGTGTGGGAAGACCTTGTAGTAGGACTCTGTTCATCCATGTATGGATGGCCTTACAGATTGAATATAACATGGCTGCTGGCTTTACTCTGTTAAGTAACTGTATGCTCATGCTTTCCCTACTCAAACTAGTTCTCAATTTGAGCTTGCATTTCATCCGCATTAAATGTCTTCATGTGACTACTTGTTGACATACTCCCTAAGCTAGAAGGTTCTTCTTAACTCTTAAATCTTACGTGAAGTTATTCTGCATATCTGCTGCAAGCTGGTTGGTGTGGAGTAGAAATGCATTTTCTGTGGTTGTGAAGAACCTCTTTGCCTGAGGCAAACACAGTTTGAGCTCTGCTCTGTAGGTAAAGACTGTTCCTGCATGGGAAGCAATGGCATTTCTTCAGTTATGTTTCTTAAAGGAAATTGGACTGCTAGGTGTCATCAAGACCCTTGTATGGTTATCTCTTTATTGGTGATGGGGAGTGACACTTGACTGCTGGAGACAGAAATGTGGTTTACTTAAAGCATCAGATGAACTGAGAGCTTGGCACTCGATCAGCAGAGTGGAAATGGTTTAAGCTGGCTGTTGCTCACTGGGGAAACTGCATGTCACAGGGATGCTGATCCTCTGTAGAGCTGACTACTTTGTTTCTTAGAGTTGAGAACAAGGACTTTTAATCTCAGCTCTGAGAGGTTCAATTCCTTTGCTGTCTTTATTGGTTGTGCCCTTCATGTGGGAAAAAGATACATATGGAGTGATAGAGTGGATTGTTGTTCATCTCTGCTCATCTGTTCTCTTTCATGTGCTAAAATATCTGTGCTCCTGTTCTAGTATTGGCAGTACTAGTATATGATGCTCCGTACTCCATCTTTGCTCTGCTCTTGCTCAGATTCAATAATGATGACTTCCTTTAAGTATGTTTTCAATTTATAATCTCAGTAACAGTGAGGGTTCCTCTTTTGTATCTAACCCAAAACTACTCTGACGTGCAGTGACCATCATATTTATCTCTACAAGGCAAGGAAGAGAGGGGATAGCTTGGCACTTTACAAGGTGTTTCTGGACCTCCACTGCTTAAAACAAGTGAAGCAATAAAAACTGGGATGCATGGATTTTGTTCCTGGCTCTGTTGCTGACTTGCTGGGTCAACTACCTCACTTCTGTGGTGGTGTTATCTTTGCTGCATGTGCTGCTAAAACTGCAGGCTTGTTTGGTGTGATGCCTTCGGTGAGATCAAGCTTGCCCAAAGAAGCAGCTTGCGTGCTGTGGCCAGTACTATGTATTCAGGGAGGTTTCAGTGTCTGTCCTTCAAAGCCTCTTTGACAACACTGAACTCTGTATGGCTCAGGTAGTCTCATGCCTGTCTGAGAACTTGCAATAGCAGTGGGCCTCATGAATTGAGTTGTTTGATTTGCCTTGCTCTCAATGTTCCCTTTCTGCCTCAGAGCACCACCAGTGACTTGTTCAAATGACAGAAAAAGAGAAGGCTGGAAAGGTGCTGTAGTCTGTGGCTGTGTAGCAATTTCCCTTCCAGCAATCTTCTTGGAAGGTTCTGCTGCTCAGCAGTGCTTGTGAGCTCTCCTTTTAGTCATCTTTCAAACCTGGCTAGAGGTGTGGTTCAAGGAGCCTGTGAACAAGCTGAAAAATACTTGTTTGATGGATGTAGCCATTCTTGTTCTTCACCCTGAATCTAGGCTCTTCTGTCCAGACTTTGGTTTAAAATATATGTCACATGCACTGTTTTAGGAGCAATTATGCAAACAGTAAAGCAATGTAGAACACCATGCTTTAATTTACCATGCTAATTAAACTTGAGATTGTGCCTCTGACATTTAGAGTCTCATGATCATGTTGAAGTAGTGGCTGCTGACAAATCGGTTCTTATTTATGCAGAGGCCTCTGGATATGAGTATAGAGTGGAGGTGAGAAACGAGACAGACCAATGCAGTTTTTTTCCCTTGCTGTAGAGCATAGGAAGGATGTATATGGTTTCAGCTTTTTTTTTTTTAATAACATCTATGTTTGAACATTTTGCAGTTCATGAGACTGTGCTGAAGTTCTTAAAGATCAAAGAGATTTTTCCTGCATTCTAAGCTTTCACTCCAAATTTCTGAGTGGATAGATGTAAAGTCTGTGCCTTTTTAATGCTTTTCTTCAGCATTCATACTGCTAGTTGCATTTCTGATAGAACTTAAGGGCTAAGGAGGAAAGAGGCCTTGTGAAGGCAAGGCTATCTGAATGCTGCTCCAGGGACTCCAGCTGAAACTGAAGAATACTCAAAGCTTTTCCATAGCTCTAATTTTATATCATTTACTGTTTGAAAACTTGTAGTAGAACCTTTTCTATCTTAACACAAGCTGCAGATGATGGGGCAGGAAAAATTGAGAATCTTTTTTTCCCCCTTCCTAGGTGGCTTATGATCTCCATATTTCATCTGAGATTTTATTGGTGATGCAGTGTCAAATTTTGGGGGCAAGCATGTAAAAATTTAATTTAGCAAAGCAAGATGAGTTAGGTTTTTTCCCTGCCTTTCTTCCTCTGTTGTGAGATGAGTGGAAGACGCATGAGGGTAGGAGTTCACCTCTTTACATATCATGAAGAAGCAAAAAAAGCTGGCCAAAGATGCCAGTTTTTGGCAGGGAAGAGTGAAAAATAACAAGAAAGGCGTACAGAGTACTGGGTACAGTTTCAGATGAGAAGACAATCCTTCACTTTTTTGGGTGGGAGACAGCTGGAGTCATCAGCAACAGTGTACATGGGATGGTGCTGTTGGTTGGTCTGTGCTTCTGAGGGAGTACTTAACAGTATCAGCCCTTTACACTAGAAGAGGCAACTTTGTTGTGTATATGTTTAGGCTGGGCTACTGTGTTCACGCAGGGGAATTCTGTGCGGGAAAACAAGGCAAATGGCCAAAAGGCATTGTGCGTGCTTTTCCAGCATCTAGACTGCCTGCTAACCAACAACAAGAGAATCTTATGGCTTCTGTACAGCTGCTTCTCTTTCCTCCCTTGATGTCCCCCATCCCTCAAGAGCCCAGCACAGGGAGAAACCTGGCTTTCTTGCAGGACTTGAATGACAAGCCAAAGCTGATTCTCAAAGAATCTTAACATCCTAGGTCATGTGGTTGTCATTAAACTAAAATGACAGTGGATCACGGGATTATGCTCATCATAAGAAATGGTCTTCATTGTGCCTTGGAAAAATTAGTTAGATTTTTAGGCACAGAAATCAGGGTCCAGCTGTCCTAATAGTTAAGAATAGTGTGGGAGCAAAAGACGTATTTGAAAAGGTTGATAGTGGGTAAGTATGCATATGTAAACTACAGGTTTCACTCTGTTATTGAAATTGACTCCAGTTCCCATGGTCTGGGAATTCACCCAGGAAGTCTAACTGTTATTATGCAAGTTGACTGGCTAATACAAGCATACTTGCTTGTATTTGCTGAAGAGCAAGTGCTCCTCAGTATCCTCTCTTATTTACTCTACTGAATGTTACTTGCTGTTGATTGCACTAGCTGGTCAGCTGCAGCTAGTGTCTGTTGCTGATGAGCTCACCTGCATCAAATACTGTGTTCTTGGCAGGAAGTCCTGCCCTATGTGCTTAGGTGAGTACCAGGCTGCATGATGGGTTCTCTAGGTGTATCTGTTCTTGTAGGTGTAGCTCTGTGTAGTAGTCTCTGAAACCTTAATACAGCTTACAGGGTGAGAGTGGTGTAAAACAATATCTTGTTCTGTTCCCAGATGGCTAATGTTGGGCTACTGGAAGCTTTCAGGCTCCCCTTGGTAATTCTTTCCCTCTTGACAAAAAAAGTGGATCTTCCTTTTCTTGTAATGCAGGTCTTCTTGAGCTCTCCTTGGGAAAATTCAGGAACGTGCTACTTAACCAGACCAATCCAGTGGAAGCTGTAATCAGGAACATTGCAAGCAATGTGACTGTCATTATTTTTCAAGTACATGCTCAGAAAAGCGATGTGGTTATATCCTTTGATAAGGTACGGTAAGAGTATCACTTCTGTTCTTAAGTGCTACTTTTCTTTCAACAAAGGAGTTGGCTCTGGTACATGTGGGAATATGTAACGGAAGCTGTGTAATATGAATATTTTACCTGCATGGCTCTTAGGATTTCTGAAGCTAAAGTAATACTTTCTCATACTTAGCTGCTATTTTGGAGGACTGAATGCTAAAGGAATTCCAGAGCTGGCTTGAAAATGTTTCAGGGCTCTTGCTCTTGGTGGAAGCAGTGCTTTTGACATGTGACTACTGACTACTGTCCATCAGCTTGACAAATTAAAACCAGATTCATGATCAGTATTTACCAGATACCTTATACAATAAACATGTTTGCTTTGGGATGTCTAGTTGTCAGCTGTTTTTGTGTCTTTTTTTGTGGCTTGGATCTAGCCACTGCAGATATATCTTGTTATTCCAGCTGCTTGTCCTGAATTTAACTCTCCTTTGGTGGGATATGGAGAAATTCCTCCACATTATAGTGAAGGCTGCTACTTCTAGATAACAATATAAGCATTCCTACTGCTATACACTAACCTCAGTTTGTCCCGTTGTTAATGGGATACAACCTAAAATACTGATTTTTATGGTGCTGTGAGGCTCTAAGTGGCATTTGAGCAGAACATAGACTAAGCTGAAGGTAGTAGATGGAGATTTGACAGTTATCCAGTTTCCTGCTCGCCATCAGTATTTGCCAAATGAGGGTAGAGAGAGTGCCAAGAAGTATCTTGGGAAGCTTAGGAGGTGAATAACCGGAAACACAAGTCACCCAGCTGCTCAGTTGTCTTTGTACTGGTGAAATACCAAGGATTACAGGGCTAAGGCATTCCTGTTATCCTTATTTAGTCTTGGATTACTAGTGGTGGAATTTTTTGCTGTCATTTCAGACCCTCTTTGCAATCATTTGCCTTACTGGACCAAGGGCAGTGGTGTAAAAATATGGGTGTATTGCTTTTAGGGCTGGTCTGCCTCTGGAAATATGAAGCCGAGTCAGACCTTAAAGCCTGCTAGGTCCAAAGTGCCTCTTTACAGTGTTGCCTCAGATAACTGTGATGGTCTTGGAAAAAAGCACATTTTCCATGCTGAAAAATATTTGACTGGAGGCCAACTGATTCTTCTAGACATGTGAGTGTGACACTGCCATTGCTGTCCAATCTTTCCTCAAGACCCCTGGTTCAGAAAAGGATGGTACTGGTGGGCATTGGGTCAGTAGCTGACCTGGCCCCAAGGACTTCTCTGGTATAGGTAGTGTTAAGCCAACTACCATATAGTCATCTCCATTCTGATGGAGATAGTGGTTCCCAGAATACCCTTTAGTGCCATCTCAACACTTTGAGGGGTGTTCCGATCTTTTTACACCTTTACTAGTCACTATGGGTCTCTAGCAGTAGGCTTCTGATGGGTTCCAGGCTGGTTTCTTCCAGTTCCGACTGGCCTCAACTGGTCTCGACCAGTTGTGCTTGGTCTTGACCACTTTCGACCTGTTCCGACCAGTCTCTACTTGTGATTATTAACTCTTTAGTAGTCTCAAACTTACACTTGGGTTTGTGAGCCTGCACTAGGCTATGTGTCATGTCAGAAGCCGCTCCTTTTTTTTTACTAGTTTTTTTTACNGCTGTGGTGGAGATCTTCTCAAACTGTTTATTCATACAATTTGGTTTTGTCCAGAATCCATCTGTGAACAGTTCAGGAACTGGAGTAGACAAAGGACTGGTTTCCATCCTTCGACCCCAACAGAGCGTATGTACATGGTACCTTCGATCACTGGATGCTAGCCAGGTGCTCAGCACAGCTATTTCTATTCCGTATATGGAGAAAGGTATGTTCTTATTACTTGTTAAGGGATACCAGCTCTTAGTACATGTTAACTGTGAAATCAAGTGTTGACCTTTCAGAGGTGATATTCTTACATGGTGTGGACATATGATGGAGATGCCAGAAATTCTTTGGAAATGGGCTGAAAAAGCTTAGTATTACTTTGTGAGTTGTGACAAGACCATACAGTACATCCTATGCGCAACTTCAGCCTTGCAGCAGAAAAGTGCTGTCCATATGTATCAGGACTTATCTTAGACTGCAGTGAAACCATTTGCTTCATCTACAGGACTAGAACCTGACAAAATATTTAATGTCCTGAGCAAGCAGACCATGCCTGCAAGTACATGCATTGTGGAGGCCTTAGAACTATTTTCATGCTGTGTAAGGGGGAAGTAAAAACTATACAGCTATTTTTTCTGTCTTCTAGATCCTATTCCTGGAGGCTGCAATCTCGAGTTTGACTTGGAAGTGGATCCGAATATTTACCTGGACTATACATTGGTTGATATACACATCAAGTTTGCCCCTGCAAACTTGGGATATACCAGGTGTGTGAAAAACTTTGGTGCAATTCTTTGTCCTGTATTTGGCCAAGATTGTAAAATGAGAAACCAATGCTAAAAGCTGCGAAAGATTAGGTAGGAAGCCTTGTATGTTTTCTGGTGATTAGAAAGACTGATCTAGNAATTCCTAGCTGGTGGAAGTCACCACCTTACAGTGAGGCAATTTCTTATCCTATAGAGAGCGTGATAAAAGGGGCAGACACTACATATGAATCTGCGTGAATGCCAAAAGATCCCATTGCCAAGTTATAACCATAATCAGAGCAATAATGTGAGAGAGAAAAGTTGAGAGTTGTGTCTCGTGGGAGAAGTTATGTAACTTCAGATGTGCAAGCAGTCAGCAAATACTGCATCTTCCAATTCCTCATAATGACTTAATCTGAGGAGCAATTGTGTGTTATAGTCAGTTTCATTCTGTTACTGGTACTGAAGCATGATATTGACCTCTAATTTTGTTTAGCATTGAGACTTCAAGTTCTAAGGCACTGTTTCCTGAATGGTGCCTGGTGTCACAGGTTATAGGCAGGGAATGGGGAAGGCTGTGTTCACAGACCTGTACATATAGCATGTATGGAAATACTAACAGTGATGCTGTGATCTTTCACTGTTGTGACCTCTTGGAATTTTTGTGCTGATTCCTTATGATACCTCATAGGAAGCCCCTGTAAATGTAAAGGTGGGCACCAGCACAGACACCACCTGCTTCAGGGTGGTTCTGCATAGTACTGCTGTAGTTTGTGCTCATAAACCTTTGCAATCTAGTTTCGAATTATTTGATGGTGTTAACTTCTAAAGAGCAAAAGCCAAATACTACCAACTCAGACAGGAAACTTTTGAAAATTAACATTAAGATCTGGGGCCTTGTGCTGGGCATGTAACTGATCTTTTTAAATATAGAGGAGCAAACCCACCATCCTGTGATTCAGGGACTGGTCAGAACTCCAGATGGCGACTGCACTATGATGTGTACCAGTACTTCTTACCAGAGAATGAACTTTCTGAGATGGTACTCATGAGCCACTTACGGAAGATGTCAGAGGTGCGAAGTATCAAAGCTAATGGCATTAAAGTAAGTCTGAAGCACTTGTGTAGCAGGTATGTGGCAGTGGCACTACCTTAAATTTTCTCTTTTGTGCTTGTCTTCCTTGAGTGGTGACATAAGCAGGCAGCTGATGCTTCAGGCTTCTTGCTTGTATCAGGGACTTCTGACTAGGAAGGATAGAGCGAGTGCTACATGCAAAATGGTAACCACTTTCTCAGGACAGAGATAGCTAGTTAGCACAACCAGAATTTGAGGCAGAATTGAGGCTTCTTGCAGTGGACTCTGATATTAGGTAGATGTGACTGGTCTGAGATGTTTCTGTGCCTTGCACCCTTTCTCAGTTAAACAAGATCTTATTGCAGTGTCTTCCTGCTTACTGACTACTGCTTTAGCCACAGTGCTCCTTGAGTGATGTTGAGGCCAGCTTGCCTATAGCTATATTCCGAATAAGCGGCTATAAATCCAGAAATAGAGCCACTTCAGGCAAAGATGGATAGTCTCCTATAATGCCTGGTAGATGCTGAGGTCTGGCACACTCACATGATGGGGACTGAGCAACGAATGCAAAGAAGAGAGGAAAGAGGAGAATATAGCAGGACTGGACTAGAAATGGGCAGCATTTGGAGTGGTATAAAGAGATCTGATATGTGAGAGCAAATGCTTCATGGTGACATACCCCCCAGCAAAGAGACTGGAAGGGACAGAGAGGAGAATCTTGGTGGCCAAACCTGTCTGGTCTTGCTAGGGTGTAGAATGGCAGCCTTGCCTACTTCAGTGGCCAGACATGGGTTGGCAGACTGGCAGGGAACCTGAACTGTGTCCTCAAATGGGGAGGAGCAAAACATGTGAGTGGGAGAATCTTCTCCCCTGTCAGAAAACATAGTAATGTTGGAGGAAGTGGAGCCTGTCCCATGAGTCTTCAATGCTTCAATTGGTAGTACTGAGGAGGGTTCAGAATAGGAGAGCTCTTGCCTGGAGTTCTTGCTGATCAACTTCCTTGAGATGCTGNTGCGAAGTATCAAAGCTAATGGCATTAAAGTAAGTCTGAAGCACTTGTGTAGCAGGTATGTGGCAGTGGCACTACCTTAAATTTTCTCTTTTGTGCTTGTCTTCCTTGAGTGGTGACATAAGCAGGCAGCTGATGCTTCAGGCTTCTTGCTTGTATCAGGGACTTCTGACTAGGAAGGATAGAGCGAGTGCTACATGCAAAATGGTAACCACTTTCTCAGGACAGAGATAGCTAGTTAGCACAACCAGAATTTGAGGCAGAATTGAGGCTTCTTGCAGTGGACTCTGATATTAGGTAGATGTGACTGGTCTGAGATGTTTCTGTGCCTTGCACCCTTTCTCAGTTAAACAAGATCTTATTGCAGTGTCTTCCTGCTTACTGACTACTGCTTTAGCCACAGTGCTCCTTGAGTGATGTTGAGGCCAGCTTGCCTATAGCTATATTCCGAATAAGCGGCTATAAATCCAGAAATAGAGCCACTTCAGGCAAAGATGGATAGTCTCCTATAATGCCTGGTAGATGCTGAGGTCTGGCACACTCACATGATGGGGACTGAGCAACGAATGCAAAGAAGAGAGGAAAGAGGAGAATATAGCAGGACTGGACTAGAAATGGGCAGCATTTGGAGTGGTATAAAGAGATCTGATATGTGAGAGCAAATGCTTCATGGTGACATACCCCCCAGCAAAGAGACTGGAAGGGACAGAGAGGAGAATCTTGGTGGCCAAACCTGTCTGGTCTTGCTAGGGTGTAGAATGGCAGCCTTGCCTACTTCAGTGGCCAGACATGGGTTGGCAGACTGGCAGGGAACCTGAACTGTGTCCTCAAATGGGGAGGAGCAAAACATGTGAGTGGGAGAATCTTCTCCCCTGTCAGAAAACATAGTAATGTTGGAGGAAGTGGAGCCTGTCCCATGAGTCTTCAATGCTTCAATTGGTAGTACTGAGGAGGGTTCAGAATAGGAGAGCTCTTGCCTGGAGTTCTTGCTGATCAACTTCCTTGAGATGCTGAGTGTTGCCTCAGCTGTGTGGACACCTCACTGTTACTGATGACATGTTGATAAGCAATTCCTTGCAGTTAAAAATATTCTTTACTGTTCCAGATGCTTACCCTGACAACTGATGACAAGACCAATGTTTACTTTTCCTCACTTCCTGGACAAGGTGTGATCTACAATGTCATAGTATGGGATCCTCTTTGGAATACATCTGCTGCATACATACCTGTGCATACATATGCCTGCAGCTTTGCTGACCTAGTGGATAACTGCTCTTCTCTCAGTAAGTTGGGACTTGTACATCCTTGACAATTCCTGTTGAGCTTCTTGTGTTCCAACATGCTGAGTGGTACTTCTGAGACTTTTTTTTTAACATATGTGAAGGAGCTATTAGTTCTACATTGGATGTATTTTGTTACTTTATCATAAAGTCTACTTCTTAATTGAGAAGAAAGTCTAGAATGATAAGACTGAGGGCTATTAGTAATTGAAGATTTAACTTAAAGGAGGTTTAATATGCAGCTTGTGAATATATAACTTTCAACTCTGTAGTACCGCTCCTAGCTTTTTCCTTTTGAATTGCATAGATATATAATCTTAAATCACTTGTAGGACTATAGATGCTGCACATTAGACTAAGCTAATAAAGCATGAACTGGACTAGGGTCCAGCCTGACTTTCTTCCAAAATGTGCTGGTGCTAACAGGAATCAGTAGCCTACAAATATTTTGGAAGGAGATAGTCACCCAAAATAAGCATGAAGGTAATATCAGCAATAGTGAAATTACTACAAACTCATGCTACTTTGTACAAAGCTATAAAGTGATAGAAAATAAGTGGAAAAAGAGCAAAGCTACCACTTTCATTATGCCTGTGGAAGGGACAAGAATAGTGGGTAGAATGTGGTTCTTAAAGTAAGATTTTTTTTTTCTTGTGATTATTTATCGTATACTGTAACACAAGTAACTTATCAAACTTCATGTTGTATTACAGCAACATGAGACAAAAAAATCAAGACTAAACACCTTTTTTCCTAATTTGGAGAACAAGGAAAATGTGGTTTACTTGTTTCAAATAGCTTAAATTCCAGTAAAAATTTTGCCTAGGAGACAGAGGTGAGCCATACTGGGATGCTGATGGTCCTTTCTTGTTGCATGGAAAATGAATTAAAAAGAGACTGGTGAAGGCTGCAGTGATAAAGACTAGCTGCTGTGTTGGTCACTAATCCTGTAGCACTGATTTTCATAGATGATTGGTTGTCCTTTTTGTAGAGCTGAGCAAAGAATTTTCAGGTAACTGAATCAGTATCATAAACAGCAAGTTACAGCTGCTTAATTGTTACAGAAATTTCAGCCTTTTGAATAAAGGAGGAAACTCTTGATTTCTTAATCAGACTGGAACTACTGCAATATTCTATTGGAGATCCTGTCAAGATAACTGTTAGTTCAGGCATTGCAGATCTGCTCATGTGGTGTGTCTGAAGGAGTGGCAGCTGTTAAGTTGTCAGTAGACTCGGTGACAGCAATGTGACCTTACCGTAGTCTCATTGTTGGGACTAGTAGGTGGAATGCTTTAGTAACTCTCTCTTTCTCCATGTAGGCAAACTCTCTACCAAAGTATTCTTCACTGCTTTTGCTGTGCTTGGTCTTTTCACTTGCTTTTTTGGACACAGATTCTGGAAAACAGGTACTGAATGTGTTTTCACCTCATATATCTGGTTAGAATTTCATAGATGCGACTTGCTGTAACTTTGAATGGTAGTGTTATTACTAAGAATCACTTGATGGTGATTACATGCAAATTAGGTCCACTGCTTTGCTTTACAGGATCAGAGCTTTAAAGTGCAGAGCAAGAAGCTTTTGGTATTCAACAGGAACCAAGAACTAGGGTGCATGCTGGGGAACAGATATAAATGTGTAATTTCTTTACTGTTTGAAGTGCTTGAGGACACCCTTTTGCAGAAGAAAGTACTGTCTGGCTTTCCTTTTGTGCTTCTCAGACAGCAAGATGAGATGTTCCTTCCCTGTCGTAACATGAAGATGTGCTGAAGTGGGCTTGGTATGAAGTGATATGACAGCATACTAAATCTTTTATTTTCCCCTTTTTTACTCTAGACTTATTCTTCATGGGCTTCATATTCACAGGATTTTTCTTCTTTGTATTCATTACAAGGGTAACAGGCCTTGGTTATGATGGTGAGTAGATGTGTCAGGATACCCCATGCTCTTCCCAAAATATTATTGGTATGAATCCTCTAAGTAAAAAAAAAAAATGGCCAGCCTTAGGAAGGATAGGAGGATGATACCTAGGTACTTGAATTGAGCTCTAATTACTGTAATAGCTGAATACACAACAGAGTAACTTGCTTCTGATGTCAAATAGTGATGCAGAATTAAATATCTGCAATTATAGAAGACAAATTTCAGTATCTATCCAAGGAAGATACAGGGTTTTAGAAACTTTGGAAATTTGCAATATGCTTTCTTCTGCTTTCATAATGGCTGGAACTCAGTTTCCCATCAATGCAGATTTCATCTGTAAAATGACAGAGTGGAAGGTTTACATCCTTCTTGTTAGACTGGCAAGAATTAGTTTCTTTTGTCTTTGCCTCACATAGTTACTTTTTTGATACATATGCACTAGCTGTTCTATCTGTAACTGCCCTGGGAACTGAAGGCTCTAATGTAGGTATAGTAGCAAGACTTTAATTCCAGTCCTATGCCGCTCTTTCAGTTGCACACCCTCAGTTGCAGATTGGACTCTTGAGTGAAATGCATGAAGCAAATACTGATACTCTTGCCTTTTTTAAAAAAGCTTTAGTTAGGTAACAAAATCAAGCATGTAAGTAAAGCTGCTGAATGTTATTGTAGTAACTGATGTTTTCAGAGTGTTGCCACAATTCTTAGTTTGGAACTTCCCTTTTTATTTTTCAGTGCGTCTTCTTTTGACAGCAGTGGCTGGAATTATTGGAGGGTTTTTCCTGGTTGCAAGCTGGTGGAGATTTGGCTCTGTCCTACTTTGTATGTTTATTATTGGACTTGTGCTGGGATTTCTCTTTTCATCAACGGTCGTCTTCACTCCACTAGGTATGCACTGAAATACTCTGCAAGGTGCTGGCTGTTGAGTGAAGCATTCCTGCTGTGTTACAGGGACACTGCAAGGCTCTAAGATAAATGCCCCTGTCTGCTTTATCTTGGTGTAATGTTTAACTTTCCCTTTCCAGTGTTGGGAGGAATAGCGATGTACCTGAAGCCTTTCAGGTGTGCTGTAATTAAAACTACTTAGGAGATCTGCATGGGTGCAGAAAAGGTGGGAAAAGGAAACTGCTTAGTCGGCAGAGAACTTGCTGAGGCTCTTCCCACCTAAGCTGCATGCCATTGCAGAAGTCTGTGGTATCAGCTCTGCTGCAGACAAGGATTTGGTGTCTGTCTTGTTCTCTATCCAGAGCAAGTTACAGTAGAAATCTGCAGTCTAACTTGAAGGCTTCAGGCATAAAGGTATGAATTAAGAGCTCTTGCTGTTACTTTCACCATACTACAGTGCAAGGCTCTGGGAGCACTCCTCTGTAAGAGTCAAACTTGTATTTGCAGATGGATTAACTTTGTCAAGATCTTTTAGAATGGCTTTCATAAGAGAGAAGCAACAAACAAATCACTTAAAAGCAAGTGAGGATGCTGACCTGGGATCTGTCAGGGACATCAGAGCATCAGACTGCTTTCTCTATTGTAATTTTCAGACTTAAAGCTCTTCTACTTAAGATCCCTTGGTGGTGCAGAATTTCATTCTCCAGTCATCTGTGTTTGACTTAAGCCACAATTCTGTGATAATCCCTGCAGTCCCTGGTTGTTCTTCATTAGAGTAAACCTGTGACTTGGCTGGGGGTCAGCTTGTCCCTTCTGTTTAATTGACAGGCCTTAGAAAGCAGGGGGAGCAAAGTAGTGTTTGAGTGACTTAATTACTCTTCCTAAAGCCAGAAGAGTTTGTTGCCTTGTGTTGTGATGGCTGCACTTGCACTATGCTCTAGAGTCAAACTTAGAGGTGCAGGTTTATAGATTATAAAACTATATAAGCAATAAAATGGCTTATTGTTGGGCAGAAGTACTCTGGTACTTTTCTTTCTTATCAGATAAGTAATGTATACCTCATCAGACATCTTTGTTTCATGGACAAGATCTGCTGTCCCAACTTAGAGCCTATACTCAACTGGGACAGGCTTTTTCTGTTCTTATTTTGAGTAACTGCATTACATCTTAAGCAATCAGTATTTGAGTTCAAAAGCTAAGCTTTTGAGCACTGTATTCTAGATTTCTGAATGTACAGAATCTATGGGGGAAAAGCTCACCCCCAAGCACTTACAAAAAAAAGGAAATGTTTTGCTATCTAGTAAATTGCATGTGAAACATGGTGTCTTTGCAGGAGACTACAGAGTCTTTCGTGATGATGTTGTGTTCTGGGTGACTTTTTCTTCTGTAGCCTTGATGATTCCAGTGCTTTTTGTTGGCTGTCCAAGAATTGTAAGTAATCTGCACTGTCCTCTCAGGAGGAGGGAGGAAGGGGTGTCGGACTTAATAAAAAATGTAGTCCTGTGGGATGTGTGTGGAAGACCTAATACAGCTTCACGAATCTCAGCATGGGATGAGCTCTAGGGAGTTCCTATATAGTCCTACTTGTGCTAAATGGCCCATAGTCAAAGGAATGACTCTTTGCAATGGTAGAAGTAGCATCCATTAACGCTTGTTTAGTTGATTTCTGCTGTCTTAACAGGATGTCTGGATAACAAGTGTATACAGTCAATTTTTTTGTAGAACTGATACAAAATATCCTGCCTTAAGGAGGTGGGGAATAAAGAGTGTTTATCAGTTGCCTAAAGCTGTATTGTGGTTTTTCTCCTTCCTCTTTAGCTAAACATACTGGCCTGTGGAATAGTAGGCTCTTATGCAGTGATCCTAGCTAT
This sequence comes from Syrrhaptes paradoxus, assembly GCA_013400615.1. NCBI lineage: Eukaryota > Metazoa > Chordata > Aves > Pterocliformes > Pteroclidae > Syrrhaptes > Syrrhaptes paradoxus. The sequence goes on from VZTO01004823.1 coordinate 88,005, forward strand.
TGCTTGTTATGTCTACACAAGCCTTGCTTACATCACATTAGATCTACTCCGAAGGATTCTCAATGATTACTTCAGCAGAGCTTACACCAACGTACCTTTTCAAACAAATGGTGAGTGCTGCTCTTAAGACTTTTTTTTTTTGGTTCCATTATGGTGAGTGTTGAGGGTAGGAAGGGATGAAAGGAGAACACTAAGTATGATGAGAGACAACATCCAGACTAATAAGTTCTAGCCCTTTGAAAGAGATACTGAGTCAACTCAAAAGCAGCAACCTTCCAGCAGGTGTTATGTGACAAAGGCCCTTGTGAAAGGTGCTGCTCAGGCTTGCACTGCCACCTTGCTTATGAGTTTGCAGAGTGGGCAGTCAAAAGGCCTAATATGGTGACTGAACAGGCTCATCTCGCTCCCTGTGTGTTCTTGCCTTTGCATTGATGTCCTCTAGATGTGTGAGGATGCAGAGGCAATACTTCATTCCTTTCTGTTGCTAAACTTGTTCAGTGTTTGTGCTTGGGGAAGGAAAGAATGTTCTGCTTTGATACAGGAATCTGTTCTTTCACTTCCAGACTTCATTATCCTGTCAGTGTGGGCAATGCTGGCCCTCAGTGGAGTAACTGTGCAGCTTCGCCGAGAGAGAAGTGAAGTGCCCTTCCCACCGCACCCCTATCTCACCTGGAAGCGGGAAAGGGAGCGCAGAAGCACTAATGTCTTGGACCCTAGCCATCATATCCCTCCCCTAAGAGAGAGGATCCATAACAAGCTACTGCATATCAAAGAACTCTTTCAGAAAGAGCAGCCAGCTGGGGAAAGAACTCCATTGCTTCTATAATCTGCCACATAACTGGTGGGAACGGAGAGGAAGAATATAGAAATGGTGAAATGAGTGATTACCAGCAAACCAGCCAGTGGTGCAGGATTTGCCGCCGCCAACTTGTCCTGCTTAATAAGAGGATCATATTAGCCAAACCTGGAAGAAAAGTTATCTGTCTGGTACACTACATGTTGTTCTGTGACTCTCCTTGATGGCCCACTCAGCCTGCTGTAACATGTGCGTGTCTAGCTGCAGAATCTTGTACTAATGGTCAAGTACAGGTATTTATCCTGTGGTGATGTAGTTTGATGTTTAGGTATGTGAAGTATAAAACAGCCCTTAGAAAGCAACCTGTACAATGCTGGTTCTTCCCTCACAGTGTGGAAACCACTGCTGAAATATTGCCTGACTTGCTTCTGGGGCTGAGCAGTCTGAAATTGTGAGGGAAGAGAGAATAGGACCTTACACAGAGTTCTTCTACCAGGAACTGAAGTATCACCTTCTAATAAAGGTACAAAATGTGTGGCTGCAGACGCAGTTGTTTCCCAGAAGTATTGCTTGCAAGCTAAACTAAGTGACTTGAATTTAAACTGCACTGAACTAACTGTTGTAAGTATGTGCACTGGGGCTCAGGAAGTGGACCTGATCTGAGACAAGATGACTTCCTCCCTCCCTTTCAGATGGTTCTGTAGCAAGCTGGTCATCTGGTCTCTGTGCAGAGATGACTGCTAAGAGAACACAACAGGTTTGCCTCCTTGTTTGCTTTCTGAACAGCCTGTGTCTTGTTTCTGTTCTGATCTAATCTCTTATTTGATGGTGCTGTCATAAAAGAAAAAACTAAATAAGCTCTTTAATTTTTAATCAATGTATCTTTTAACTTTGCCTTTAAGGGGTGAAAACAGCATCCAGCTGGCAAAATACTGACCAGGATCCTTGCTGACTGAATGTGTTCCTTGACAATTTGCATTGCATCTGCCCAAAGCAGAATGCAGTAAAACAGATAAGGGACCACTCTTGTGTTCAGTGAACTGCCATCTCATGTGGTGGCTTTATTCAACTCCTTGAAAACAAAACAAATGGCCATTTTCAAAATGCAAACTGGAGTATTGTGGGTTTGGTTCACATAAATGCACAAGCAGTCCTGAGGCTGTCTGTGGTTTTACCTGGCCTTGCTCCCTGTGCCCAATCCTGGTCTTGAAGTTCAGTGCTTATGCAGTGATCTGTCATGCATTAAATGATGGTGGAAGTCTTGCATCCTGTACCTTGATGCAAGTTATGGTGGCTCTTTCTTCTTATTCTCGCTGTCTTTGTACCTCTGTGGGCAGCAAAGTGCATAGTCCTCCCTGTCTGAAGGCAAATGGCCATTCTGCTACCTGAACAGAACCACCATGAGTGAATACCCTTGTGGTGGAAACTTAAGTTCTCAGCCACCACTTTAAATTCTTGGTAGTATGTATGTAAGAAACAACTCCTTGAGGAAACTGGCAAAAAAACCTTTGAGAACTTAGTTGAAAGTTAAAACACCGTCACAGTAGAAAGGAATTAATGACTTTAAAATTACTTACTGGCCATTTCTTTTTGAGGAATGAAAGCTTGGTGACATAATATCTGAAGTGACTGAGTTGATCTGATGTTTAGAGAGACAAATCCCATTGTTGCTTGGAGCTGAAACATCTGTATAAAATAGCATGGCAAGGCTGAAATCCTGCAATTTGAGTCTTGCCTCACTGTGCTGTTCTGTGTGGCACATGGGGGTAAATGAGGAACTCTTTCCCTGGCCTTTGGCAGACTGATGCTTGCTGATCTTACTGCACTGATATTGAGCATGTCTTGCCATATTCGATGGCAAGTAGCAAACACTTAATTGGTATATAAATGCTCTTAAACATGTTTACCTTGTTTTTTATAACTGCTGTGATTAACATTGTGGAAGAAATGAGTTTAACTCTAATTTTCTATATCTTTTATAATAAAGATGTCTTTTGAAATAATACTTGAACTAAAGGTGTCTCTTTGAATTCAGTAATGCTTTTACAACTTAGCTTCTGCCTTTGGTATTCTAGGAATAATTTGTTTTAAAAAAATGTTTAGACTGTCAAGGGATGAGGTGATGGGGAGGAACTTAATTGACCTGTTGTAAGGACTTGCTGTAGTTGCAGTGACACCCAGAGGCTGCAAGTGTGGTTATGTCCTGTATGAAACTAGCAAGGAAGTGTATGGTCCAAAGAGGCTTTTTATAGCTTTGTTGGACAAGGTACTAGAGAACAAATGGATGGCTGTTGTCCAGTTCTTAAGTGGAAACTAATCTGCAAGATCATGTAGGAAGTTGATATGGCAGAACTGGGGTTTGAACTTTTTTTTGTGAGATCCTGACTTGGAGACTGTCTCTCTTTTTAATACTGCTAAAAGAGATGGTATGAGAATTTCTTCCCTGTTCCATACTCCAAAGTTGGTAACAATGATAATAGTCGGAATACACTAACTGATCCACTGGGATGCTGAAGAGGTAGTTTCAAGGGTGTTTTGTGTACTGCCAGAGGCAGTTGAAAAGGAAAACTGGATCCTACCTGCTATGCCTCTGTTGTGCCTGCAGAAGCTCTCATTGGAAACATTTACTGCTTTGCTGGGTTAGCTGTACTACCTGGCAGTTTTACTATCTTAAAATAATGCTCCTGGGAAATCTAAATCTAAACTGTGTTCTTTTAGGTAGCAATTCTTCTGTAAAATCAAGTGTTTTGAAGCCTCGCGTAAACTGAAGCTTTCTGGACAATGATGATCTACTTCCTGCTGTTGTAGAGAATTCTCATGCTGTAATGACTCCAGTACACATCTTTCACAGAGTCTTTGCACTATAATAATGCTGCAATGATTACATTGTGGTATTTGTCTAAGCAGCTTAGACAGAGCTTTCCTAGGTCTGCAGGTGTTTCAGTCCTGCCTCAAATCTGCAGGAGAAACTTTCTTCCTCTTCCCCTCACCCTCATACCCATGCTAACTTTGCCTAGTAGTTAAACAATCTATGGCACAAGTGGGCTCTCAAGTACACTGATCTTTTCAAAGAAACAGGTCTTCCTTTGTGCTTGTCTCCTTCGTCTCTTTAAATACAAACCCAGCATGACTCTGTTCCATGGAGCACTCCATGTATAAGGCAGCTTGTCTACTTGCTTCCCCAAATGTTCAGAAAGCATGACTGAAAACGGAAATAAATCATGCTTTTTGTAGGTGTACTCTAGAGAGGAGGAAAACAAATGGTCCCCTCTAAGTTTTGTGTTTTGATTTGGGAGCATGTTATGGGAAATCACAGAAGGGGCCCACAAAATAAATGTTCCTTTGTCATATCTGCAGCTATGTAGCCTGCCCAAGTGGCTTTCCTCACTGGGAAGAATTGTGTGGTATAGATCTTCAAGTTTAATAGTCCATGCTGCTAGCGCTTGACAAGAAGAAAAAGTATTTGGTGGTGTTCTTCAATCTTCTGAACTGGTTGGTAGAAATGTGTTCCATATATGAGGTTATAAAGCACCTAGAACCATTTTGGGGGCTTGGCTGCTGGGTAAAACCCTTGACAGAGACTTCTGAGAAAACTTTGTCTTTGTTTAATACTTAGCCATTTGTGGCTGTGAGCCTGGCTTTGAGAAATCTGAGCAGCATGTGAGCATTGTGGAGTGTCATTCTGAAAAAAAACTCCTGTGAAATACATTAACTGGCTGACAGCTTTCTGGTGTTGCTGTCAGAGAAACCTTAAAATGTCCTGGCATGTTTCGTGGCTTGCTTTCAAGCTGTTTTGTTTTCCTGTCTCTGAGGCACTTGGGCATTGCCAAAACTGTGTGAAACTCCCTGGTAACAGGCTACCAAAACAGAGGGTAAAGCAATACTTAATTTAAAACTGCTTGAGGACCAAAATCCTGTTGTTACATGACACAGACATCAGTAACTCTTTAGGAGGATGCTCTTACTTTTAGTTAGAGGCTAAGGGCTGAACTTGGCTAGCAGGTAGGTTGTAGTGGTAAAACTGATACTCCTAGCAGTCCCTAGTCATGAAGCTTGGCCAACCACAGTGACCTCTGGTGGCATCGGGTTTGGGCAGGAGGGAGGGTTTTACCATGTGCCTGTTTAATGAGAGTGCTGGGTGTTGCAGAGGGAAGAACGGGACCCTTTGTTCCTGCTCTGGTCTCTCCTATATCCACTGTCAGATCTGTTCCTCTTTGTAGCTCTTGGGCTGAGCCATGTTCTGCTTCTTTTGGGTGAGCTTCTCAGCTCTGGAGCTCCTGGAGAAATGCTCACAAAGAAGACATTCTCTTCCTCTATCAGATCTCCTTAAGTAGGCCCTAGTGTAATTTTTACTTCTTAAATTTTTAGGGGCTGACACGCTCCTGCTCCTAACCTTGAAGTGTGAGGTGTACGTTTTGGCTTGTAGCACCTAGGCAGCAGGCTGGGTTAAGACCCCCCCAAAATGCAGTACTGCAGTACTGAAGGATGATTTTCATAGAAAATCATCTTGTAGCTGTTGCTCATCCATGGCATCTTCCTTCCTGCTTCCCTAACTAGTGCTGAGTTACCCTTACAGGGCCTTTGCTTTGCAATAGCAAAGGAGTAAGTGAGGCCTAAAGGATTTCTTTGGTCCCCTCTGTATCTGTCTCTTACTTGGAACATGTGCAAAAATGCCTTTCCCAAGGCATTACTTTTGTAAGTTTTCACTGACACTCCTCACTCCAGTGAAGCTCTTCAGCTTTCATTCTGTCCTTGCCTAGAGCTGCCCCTTATCTGAAAACACTTCCAAAAAACAGGAAGTCTTTCCCAAGAAATAAATATGCCCCATTTTAAAATGTGCACTTTTCACTAAGACTTTGAGCTTTTAACCTTTATTCTGGAAACTGGAAGCAGTGTGTTGTAGGTTTGCATGTGATCTTTGCAGTGGTACTTGTGGTGGGCTTCATTATAACTTTGGTTTCTGGTCGGCTTATCCAGTGAGTAGTCAGAATAGGAAGCGTTGAGCTTCTGGTAAGTAAATATCCTACAGATGAGTATTGTAAGCAGTAGGTGAATGTATCTTAACTCAGTGGCTGAGATGGATTCACGTGAATTTGGTCAATCTTCATCTAGTTAGGTTGTTCCCTCCCCCATCTTTGATTGGTAGGCTTTAATGTTTCGGTTTTCTTTAGAAGCAATAGTTCAAATACCATTTTTGTTCAAGCAGATGTTTGTTTATAATATTTTTTTGTTTTATTTATGTTAGACCTTGTCTGCTAGTACATACCTATAGGCAGATAGCTGTCTCCTGTTCAAGTATGCATAGCTTTATACTTCCATGCACGCTGTGGGAAGACAACTTCAAAACAGCAATAAATTAGCTGGAAAAAAATGCTTGTGTACAACTTATTTGCCTGCTTCAAAACTGGTTTTTCACAAGTCTGCTATGTCAAAAAAAGCACCCTTTGCAATTTTCCATGTTATCCTTAGCGTGTTCTGGTGTAAAAACAGATTATCTAATGTGCTCAAAACAAGCTGGTTTAATTTTTTTTTTTTATTTTATTCCGGATACTCTGGGGGAAAAAAGTCATGCAGGAAGCAAAAAAGAATTAGAGATAGAGGGTATCGTAGGAGGCAGCTGCTCTTTGCCTAGCCAGTAATTTAATGAGTTGCATATGATGATTCATTTAAAAAATTGTTGACTATGTTCCTGAGCATGATATTGGAAAACTTGAGACACTGCCCTAGATTCATCAGTGTGTTGTATTGTTCAAGCTGAATTTTCAAAAAAAAAAAAGTATCTAATGCTTTTCACTGCTGAGCTAGCCATCTTTAAATATATTTCTTAAGGTATTTTTGGTTGTGAGAACATGGTATGGAAATTACTCACTTTGCCATTCTTAAAAAAAGGTAAAACTTCAAGTTAGGGCAACGGAAAGGGACTGCAGTTGGAATTCTGCTTGTTTCCCTTGTGTCTGTGTCTAACTTGTGTCTGAGGAGTGTTGACAGTGCGTACTTTTTCCAAGACTACAGTTATGAAATGTTTCCCTCCCTGTTGAGCAGTTGTTTAAGGTTTTCTTCTTCTAGATGTAAGAAAAGTTTGTTTTTTCTGAACTTGCGAAATAACGATGTTCTCCGATACAAAAGTGTGGCCGCACTGGCTCCCAACAGGTAAGCTGCTGTATCAGAAGGTGTCTGGGGAAGGGAGGTGGTTGCAGGCAGCAGGAACACCAGTACCTTTTCTCCTTCAGTCATTGAAATAAAATGTTTCATTTTGCAGCACATTTTCATACGTGGAAGCTAAACAACTTTGTGTAAATTAGCCTGCTCTACTGTCATCAGTATGAAATTCAACTGCATTGCAAATGAAAGAAAGAGTGGGACGGGCCAACGGTGAGGCTGAATGTGACCTACACCTCTATCAGGTATCCCAGCACACCTTGGGGTTCTGGAAGGGTAAGTTTAGCAAGACATCCTCTGTTGATGTTAAACAAAATCTACTTTTCTGCTTTTTATACAGTAACAGCAGGTATTTGTTTGTTGGTGCTGGTTTAGGGATATGTGTGGGAGATTGTACAGATTTTACTAGGACAATAATGAGGTAGTTTTGCTTGCACACCAAGTAAAAGGGAATCCCTTGGCAACAATGCCTTCTGTGACAAATGTGCAGACAGCTGCCAGATTTTGGATACCTACAGCTGAATGGTGTTCCCACTGCATCTTGTTGCCTTTTTTTTTTTTTTTTTTTTTTTTTTTTTTTNGGTAGTGTGTAGCATGATGTTGCTTCTTGAACTTAAGTGTTACACACAGCATGATGTTGAAAAGGCAGATAAAGAAGTCTAATGAAAGTTTACTCCTCTACCATGTTCCTTCACTTCCAGCTTAGGATTTCTTTTGCTTTTCTGTCTCATCTTCCCACTGTCACTGTATACAACCTGTCATACATAGTGTTCTGTTAGCCATTTTAACCACCTGTCATCTCAGGCATCAGTATCTGCAGAAAAAACAAGTGCATGTTTTACATTCAAATAGGGGACTTAAAAATTCTTTAAACAGCAAAAGTGCTTTTAAAGCTTAATGTTTACCAACAAAAACTGGAAACTTCTTAAGTCAATGTAAATCTTAATTTGGGTATCTACAAAGGGATCTGTAGTGGGTTTACCCTTGGCTGGGAGCCGACTCCGCACAAACCACTCTCTTACTCCCAGCCCCTCCCGGAGATGGGGGAGAGAATTGAAGGGGTAAAGGGAAAAAGAGACTTGTGGATTGAGATAATAACAATGTAATAACTAAACTATGATAACATTGAATATAATAGTATATACAAATATACCAATGAGTGATACACAGTGATAGTGCTTGGCATCCAATGACCAAGGCTCAGCCTGTTCCCGGCTAACAATCCTAGAGCAGGGAGAGTCCCAAAATTGCACTCACAGAATGGATATAACACCCTGAGCATCCCAGACCAAGAGCTGAATGAGGGAGGGAGANTCAGCTTCTCCTGCCCCTGTGGACAGCAGAGAAGCTGAAAGACCTTGGGCTATCCTAGCAACAATTATAAACATCGCTGTTATCAGCTTTCTTCCAGGCACAAGTCCAAAACACAGCCTCTTGCTAGCTATTGTGAAGAAAGTTAACTCTGTCTCAGCTGAACCCAGGACATTCTCTGCCCCTTATTCCATACCATTCACGTCATGCTCGATCCTACTATTTTCCCTTAATCTATAGACCACCCTTCCAAAAAGATTGAGTTCATTTAGTCCATGACTTTGGGCTCCATCCATCATGACAGTCTTTCAAGGCAGGAAAAATGATGCAAAGTTCACTCAGCTGGTAGAGCATGTGATGTTGGATGCAGCAGTACGCTGTATAGTCTCCGTTGCACACTGCATCTGGAATTTACACATCCGGTGTACCCAGCACAGTCCATAGCCATTGAGGATGTCAGTCTCAGGGAAGTTGCTGGGCATCAGTTCCTGTTCCGTCGAACCTGTGTGATTCTTAATAGAATATCATTAGTATAACATGTAACAATCATAGCAATGATAATACACCGTGGCAGAATTATGCAGAAGTTAACACTGTACTACTGAATTTGTTGGACGCTTTCACCCAACAACAGATCTCCTTGAGGTACACATCGGGCCTTGCCATCCTTCTGCCTTACCTACCAACTGCACCCAGGTCCTTGGGCAAAAGCAAGCCCACGAATGGGTTTACCTTTACCCAAGGCGGGAATAACCCAGACTGTCTTCCCCAGCATATTCTTGATATGCACCACAGGGACTTTATCCCCTTTTACAGTACCTAAAAGTTCGGATCGCAGCACAAGTTTCACATTTATGGATAACCTGTGCAATAGTGTCCGTGGCAACTCCACCCCTTGATCACAAGACCGTCTGTATGTTGTATCTCTTCCTTGATGACCTGAAGCATCATGGGCTCAAGGAGCTAAGAATTCTTCACCCTTACCTTGCCAGTCTAAGTCCACCTGGTTGGAGGCAGGGCCTCTCTAATATGGGCTGTAGCATTCCGTACTGTTGGATGGATTTGTAGTGTGGGGACCAATCTCATTTTGGTTACTTGGTCCTTGTGAATACAGATCAGAAATTCTCACAGGATTGGCAGTAAAGTTGAAGTCAACCCTTCTATTCAAGGAACGGATTAGTGGAAACTGGAACAGCAATTTTCCTAGAAGCACTGGAAAAACTCCCAGTTGTGTTGGTTCTTTGCAGCTTACATACCTGTGCCTCTAGGGCTGAGGTTAGTCGTCCATCCCATCTTCTCATGTCTTCATGGTCACGTAGGTAAAACCACAGCTTGGCCCATGGTGTATACAGTCTCCCATGAGCAGGGGAATGCTTTCTTCTAACTGCTGAGATACAGGACTGCCCAGGTGGGGAGTAGGCCATATTTTCTCTAAATTGCTGGAACTCCTGGGACAGCGTCTCAGACAGTCTTTGAGGCAGTGTCTCAGACATTCAGACGGCTTCTCCACAGCTGAGATGTGGGCCCGTGAGGTGACATTCTCTTCATATTGCCAGAGTCGGGTACTCACATCACTCATGGTGAAGTCTTCAACATCCAGTATTGCTAGTGAGTAAGAATATGATGGTGGTGCACTCCGTGGAACTTTGTGCCACATGGGCTGTGTGCACTGGACTTCATCTGGATCTTCGGGTAACTGTGGGCTGCTTGGGTCCTAATAGATCACCTCCCACACAGCCAGTTCCCTCAGGTGCTGGATACTACTCTCTATGTTGACCCACTTGCCTGGATTACATACAAACACTTCCACTGCCTCACAGTGTCTAGGAGCCATCTCCAGAGGCTGCAAGCCCCTTACTCTTGTCTAATTTCTTTATCAGTGTCTCCTTCCCTAGCAAAAGATGCCAACCATTTAGCATCTCTGCCTCCTAGAACCAGGGTACTGGGTCCACTATCCCAGCATCAGAGCAGCCAGGTGAGAATGGGCTCACCTTCCTCATGGCCATAATCTTGTTTAATGTCTTGCAGCTCACGCAGGGATAGAGGTCGGGTTGTTACTATCTCATCTATGATTTCTCCCTCTTTAGCCTGTGCTCATGATGGCCCTGCTCTGGAGGGGCCTGCCTCCTCACTGTCAGGATCATAAGCTTCTTCCTCTTCTTCCCTCATAGGAGGAGCTTCTTCTTCCTTTCCTACACCTGTTGACTTTTGTATTTTCTTCTTCTGTATAGGGGCAAGTGATAATGGCAGAGACTCTGGGGCACTTCTCGGTGAAGTTTGAGTAGCAATAGTTGTAGTAGTTGTGCTTGGTGCTGGGGTTAGAGTCACTGCCGCAGGCACCATGGTTGGAGTTATCATCGTGGGAGCTGGAGTTGTCAAGGTTGAAGGCACTGGAGCTGAAGTTGCTGGCATTGGAGTCACTGCAGTGGGTGTTGCAGTTGGAGTCACTGTTGAAGGTACTGGGGCTGGAGTCACTGAGGTTGAAATTGCTGCTACTGGTGCCACAATTGGAGTTGGTACAGCAGGTGCCGGGGTTGAAGTTGTAGCCACAGGTGCCATGGTTGGAGTTGCTATTGTGGGCACTAGAACTGGAGGTGTTGTAGAGTGCGCTGGGGTTTATGTAGTCGCAGCTGTAGTTTCTATGGAAGTTTGGGTAGCTACAGTATGTGTTGATATAGTAGGTGCTGGAGTAGCTGTGGTGCATTTCTATGTAGTTGGGGGTAGCAGTAACTGGTGCCAGAGCTTCAGTGGCAGCGGTGCATTGGCACTGAGCACAAGTAGCAAGAGCTGTGGTCTTTGTGGCTGTAGAAGACACCAAGATTGGAGTCACTGCAATGTCTGTTGCAGTGGTTGGTGTCTCTGCAATGTCAGCTGTGGGGGTGGTGGGGGCAGCTGGGCTATTGCTGGTAATGCGTTGAATGAACTGTCGATTAATGGTAACAATAAAGGCAAATTGACATACATTCAGGACACCTAGCAAGAAGATAATGATGATTAAAATGCTTGTTTGAACATCCCAAGAGCATTCAGAATCCCCTAAAATCACCTTTGAAAGTGGTGTGGAGAAGGGGACAGTAGCGGAGATGTCCCCATCATGAATTGGCTCTCTAAAGGGCACATGCAGCCATTGTAATTGGCAGCAATGTCCACCAGGTGGCGCTCAGAGTACAGAGATGAAGCTGTTATGTTGCTTAGCTTGGTGCTAACGGTTGTATAAACAAACAAGATTAAGCCTGATAACACTTTCATTCTACCACAGGCGAACAAACGAGCACAAAACAGTCCCCACCATGAGCAACATCATAACCTTTGCCCAACTCCCATAGGTTACTAGCAGCACATAAATACTGAAAAATAGTATATATGGCAAGTAGCACAATATTTCCCAAACCAGAATCTCAGGGAACGTAATGCATGATTATCAGAAGTATGTTTCAATACACTCTGTTTAAGTCCGTCTTTTATCTCAACCACTCGAGCCTCGCATTGGGTGCGAAAAAAGGACTGTTGGGTTTACCCTTGGTGGGGGTAAACCAACCCCACACAACCTGCTCTTACCTTTCCCCTCCCCCCAAATCCAAAACATGGCCTCTTGCTAGCTACTATGAAGAAAGTTAACTCTGTTTCAGCTGAACCCAGGACAGGATCCTAGTATACATAATTATGCACGAAAACAGTGCCATTAGCTCTGTCTCTTAACATAATCTTCTAATCCAATGTATTTGTTAAAAAGCCAAAGCTATTTAAAGCTTTTACTTGTACAAAACAGCCCAATTTAGTTTCAAGCTGCCCCCCAGTTTTATCTCAGCTGAATAGCTGCTACATGTATTCACGCCATAGCTTGCCATTTATTACTTGTCTTTAAACATTTATGATACTGGAAAAAAAAGTTTCTCCACTTCATCATGATTTCTCATAAGAGAAAACATTACATTGTCAACTTATGAAGGTAATCCACAGAATCACAGAAT
>VZTO01004824.1:0-43919 GCA_013400615.1 Syrrhaptes paradoxus
CACTCGCTGTTGGTTGGAGAATAGAGGGGCTACAGTGTTCATAACCTGTTTGCTTGCAGCATTTCTACNCAGTCTTCGCAACAAGGAGCACTGAGGTGGAGAGTCCCTGAGGACACAGACTGACACAGGCTGAGGGAAGTCACGATTTCCACAGCACGATTTTTTCCTGCTTGTCTGCTGCAGCAGGATGTAAGGTCCATTTCAGTTTTGCTCCTGCTTTTTCTGCGTGTCCAGCTGCAGCCTGCTCCAAAGGCAGGTGTAAGCTGGTCATCTCCACCTAGGGCTCTGCCTGGGCGCAGGGGCACGTCAGAAGAGGGCACTCCTGGACTTGAACAAGTTTGTAAGGATGTTCCATGCAAATTTGCTCTTTTTTGAAAGGAAAACAGAAAGGACACTGTATCTCCACAAAGGTGATACTTAAGCTTTCCTGGATTTAGGTTTTTTTTCCTGTTCAAAGTTTTTTTGTCTTCTTTCTGTGGGAAAATTATTCAGGTACGGCTGGCAGATCTGCACAGGAGCTGGTTGTTCGGAGACAGATTTATGGCGTGTTGGCAGCTGGTCCGTCATCTCAGGGTGCAGCTGTTGTTTGACAACTCTGCTCCCCGTAGGAATGGGGAAGCACTTTCACGTGCCATGGTGCATTGCCAACATACGGGAGATCGCTGTAAAGCGTGGGTGGGACACGTTCTTTCTAAAGCAAAGGGATACTGAAGGGACTGGAGCAAAGTTTGGTACGTGGAACAGTGATGGCCAATGTCAAAGAACAATTGCTGTCTCCTCTCCCCTGTTCCCTTGCCTTGTTCTAGTGACCCTAATGCTTAGACAGTTCTTAGCCTTACTGGTAACAGCTCTCTACTACTTGTAGTAACCTCAGAAGCAGGGAATATCTAGTGAAGAGCAGCGTGGAATTGCATCACTGCAATTATTGTGCTTCAGAACATGCTGTCCAGGTGCTGCCCTGTGCAGCAGAACCCAGCCCTGTTTTCTCTAAGAGGAGGCTATTTTGACCTTTCCTGTTTTTAATCCTCCCCTCCTACTTGGCTGGGGAAGCTGCACTTTCAACACATTGTATCTGAGTCAGCAAGAAACAGTAACAGGGGCACTGGCTGGGGTTTTGTGGTGAGTTCCTAAGAAGTTGACCATACTACCGGGTCTTGTTTGAGACTAGCCCAGTGGTCAAGGCGGAAGAGTGGCAATCTGCAGACTTGGGTTTTCACCTTGATTTTGGGGACAGGTAGCTTTCCACATCCCTGATATTCTTTTCCACTGCTGCAGTCCTTGCCCACATTTCGCAGTGCGCTGCACCGTGGGTTCCTGGTTCCTCAGTGCTGCTGCAGCTGTGAGAAACCAAAGGCAAGAGGTGCAATTATCAGGCTCCTTGGCTTCTTACCTTTCTGTTTCAAGACAGGGAGTGGGTGGTTGGCTTCCCCTGGGAGGAGGCTTTTAAATTTCTTCTGCACAGCCCGGTTTACTCCAGCGTCTCTGCTGGCTCTGGCTGCACCTCTGAAGAGACAGAACCTGCTGGCACCCTTCTGCCTTGGACCCGCTGAAGCTGGACCCAGCCCCTCCTCCAACTCACAACTTCTCAGGAATATGCTCTTGGGACAGGCAGGAGCTTTCCAGCCACTTTATGCAATGCTGTCTGAATCACGCAATAAACAAGTCCAAGCCCTATTATTAGACTTTGGAAACTGCTGCCTTAGAGACAGGTTTGCTTATAAATATCCATTATTTTCTCTCTGGCTCTTCACTAGGGAAGCTGGCAAGAAAAAGAGATCTCTGCTTCTCCAGGATCTCCCTGCCCCTGCTGTTGTTGTTGCTTCTTCCCACTGGAGCTCATCCTCCTCGCTCTTCCAGCCTCCCAAGTTCTAGCTGTGCTAATGAGACATCCGCTCCGATGTCAGCAGGGTGGCAAAAGCCAGCTATTTGGGAGGGGGATGGAAAAACGCAAGTAATAAGCAACTGGGCAGAGCACTTGCCATGGCCACCGCAGTGCGTAGGCATGCAAACCAGCTGCTGTGGTGGCTGAAGCAGAAGTACTGGGTCCAGTTCCCTCCTCGGCTCCAGCAGCACCCTGTGTGATTGTGAGAAAGCCTCGTGAAACAGGGATGACAGCATTTCCTTTCTGTGCTTTGTTTGAAGAGGGACAGATCGAAGGCTTGCCAGAAGTCGGTGGAAATGCCAACTTCAACAAGCTTTGCAGCAGGCCTCTGGACTGCACAGGCTGTCTTGTAGCATGAATGCATCTGGCCTAGCAGGACTGCTGTCTCATTCGAGGCTGTTAGCTTTCCCATCCCAAGGAAACAGCAGCCTTCTCCCCATGCCAAATCTACCCTGCACGGATTCTCCTGAGCCTCCCACCTGCCTGTACTGCTGCTCTCTCTACCTCTTTCAGTTTGGCATGAGTACTTTTAGCTGTAAGGTGCTTTAATTTCATTTGCAAAGCTGATTTTGTATTTTGTGCACTCAGTATTTGCTCCAGGGAATTAGATTCAGCTGTCAGAACCCAGGGTCCTCTTCTTACCTACACTTGTTAGGTAAAGCTCTGCTGTACATAATAGCCCCAAAGCTGCTCAAACTGCACCCTGTGTCATTCTCTGTATCAACTGGGGCAGGCACAGACTAGCCAGGACATGCTGTAAGCTTGGAGAAGGGATAAAGAAGGTATTTTTGAAGTGATGAAAGAAATGGCCAGCTCCCCTCCAGTGGATGTTGCTGTTAAGGGTGTGGGAAGGGCTGCTATGGGAGCTAAAATCTCAAAAAACATTTCTCCTTCTATCTTTAGGTGACTGCCTCACAGCCGTGCATTGCCTCTGTTGCTTCTAGCTAAGCCTGGTAAAACAGGTCTGTTCCCAGGGCAGGCAGTAGCCTCTGCAGCGCAAACACAGCGCTTGTTATGTTGCCGTGCTCCCCACACCCTGTGGCTTGCTTTGCAAGCAGCTAGAGCCAGGGTCTGGTGCTGCATCCCTAGTGCAGCGAAGAAGTGAGAGGGAGGAAACACTATTGCATGTCTGCAGTTGGCCACCTGCTTGCTGGGGCCCTCTTTCCACAAATCTTCTTTGCCTGCAGACACCTCTTTGTCAGGGGAGTGTTCAGAACAAACAGGCTTCTCTCTTTGACACAGGGATGGATGCAGCGGGCAGAGGGATGCTTGGATCACCCAGCAGGTGACAGCAGGGAGATGGAGAGAGGAATGTGTACAGCTCTCTGGCCTAAGCCAGTTATACTGGGTACCAAGCAGAAACTAACTGTTTCCTATAAGGAAGGGGAGTGATGCAGGGCTATAAATCTCTGCCTCAGGCTTGCTGCTGAATTCCAAGGAGTGGCAGAGCAAAGGGGGTGGCAGAGGTGAAAGAGCAAAGGAAGGATGCATGTAGGGAGTGGCATTAAGAAGAGATGTTTGTAGTTTTTCAGCCAGGTATATCCAGTGAGGGTGGCGTAAAGCCTAGAGACAGGGAGATGTGAGAGGACAGGAGGTGGAACCACATGGAAGCAGAGATGTGCTTGTGTGAAGAAATTATGTTGGCTGAGGCATGTGAGGGAAAGATTTGGAGGACCTGCCCCACAGAAAACGGGTTCATTTCCTCTCGGTGTCCAAGCATTTTTGTGATCCTTCAGCTTTTCTTGCTTTCCATACAGCATCCTCTGCAGGCTGGTGGTCAGTGGTGGCAGCTCTCGGAGACGGGGACAGCAGTTTGCAAACGAAGAGCTTTATTCTTCTTCAGCCTTTGGAGGCTGTGGCCAGCAGAAGCTCTTATAAGGAAGGGGAATCACAGCTAACAGCCGGGAATCTCTGTCTTCAGCCCCCATTCCTCCCTTCCAGCCCAAGGCACTGGGTCCCTGGTGGGATCTTGCTGAGTTTCACCCCGCTCTGGGTGGGAAACGCTTTTCCAGCCGCTTCCTCCGGCCCCCAGGAGAGGGCATCGTGATCCAGGAGAAGTGGGGAGGGATGGGGTCTGCAGGGCTGCCTGCTGGGCTGGAGGTCTTGGGAGTGGGGTGGGGAATTGGGGCTTTTGCTGCAAGACCTTGGGTTGCAGGACTGCAACGTTGCAGTTGTGTGGCAAGGCTGACCTTGCTGGGATCCCCTGGGGACGGGGCAGAAGTGCTGGTAGCCGGAGAGGGGGAACACCCGTCTCTGTACATCCCTGGGATAGTCTCCTTGTGCTGTGGTCAGTGCTTCAGCTTTCCAGAACATGCTGTTCCTCCTCCTTGCTTCAGTAGCCTCCGTACAGTCCTTTCAGGTTGTAACACAGCTGGTTTGTGTGTGTGGGTGTGTGTGTGTGTCTGAGCATCCCGCCAAACAGCCGCTCGTGTCTCCTGGTCCATCACAGNACAAACGGATCTCCTGGTCTCCTGGTCTCTCCTCGTGTCTCCTGGTCCATCACAGGAACACATCTCTGGCCCTCGCCGGTCAAGGTGGGTAAGCACTGTGCTGCCTGTTGTGTGGGGCAGCCCGAACCCCTGTGTGCTGGACTGAGCCAGAGCAGAGTGCCCTGCCAGGAATCCTGCAGTGAGTGGAAAAGTTTTCAGTGTGTGTGTTGAATTCCTGTGCAAGCTGGACCGCTGCCCGGCCGAGGGAGAGCCCCCTGCAGCGACTGCGGAGTGCTTTCCAGATTGCTACAGACTTTTAAAGCTACACACTGTTGATGGTACAGCCAGGCTGGGAGATGGAGGTGCTGAGCAGGCAGGGAGTGAGGAAACCTGATGCCACCCCACCATGCTGAGAGTTTCCCTTCTCGCTAGCTCGGGGATTGCTGATGGTCCCTTTGCTACTGTGCGCAAGAAATGAGAAGCTGAACCAGGGCCTTCTGACAAAGCAAGTCCCCTCCCATTCTTAAAGCAACCCAGAAAACTTTCCTGCCTAATTGGGATTATTTTTGGATCTCATTTTCTCTAGAGAGCTGAGACTTATTGACAGATAATCCATGTCTGTAAGGAAAGCTAACAATTAATTGTTTCCTTTCAGTCAGGCTCCCTGAGCTCTATCTTGCAGAATTTGCTAACAAATATATTAACTTTCTGGCAGTTCAAAATAAATAGTTGTCCTCACGTAGGAGCTGGTGCAGAATCCAAGGCTGTACTTGTCTTTCCCAGCCATGGCAGGCCTGGGATAGGAGTCCTTGTGAAGGAACAGATGCAATCCTCATTCACTTTTTTGGCCACAGACAGGTGAAGGGGAATAGTAGTAACTTAGGCAGGGAAGAAATGGGTGGTCTGATTCCTACATTTTGTGAGAATGTGGAGAACAAGGCAGAACTGCTAACTGTAGGACTTTTTTTTTTTTTTTTTTTGGCATCATAAAGAGTCCCTGGAATTTTGGCCACGGCATATATTCCATGGTATTCAGGCAGGGAGGTATTTTCTCCTAAATACAGGGAAAGAAAAGATGGCAGGGAGCTCAACAAACAGGCTCAGGGTTAACGGGACTGCCTCTTAAATGTCAGTGATGGTCTAACATGCCTGCTGCATTAATGATTTACAGGAATAGCAGTGTGTGCGCGTCTGAACTTTCATTGTGAGAGCGGCTGTGATGTCTGCGAGAGTCAGATGACTCTAGAGCTGTGTTACAACCCCCGAAAGCTGCCTTTTTACTTCAGCTATCTGGCAGTCACCGTGTAGGGCACTCCGATTACGTTAGGAAAGGACTGTGCATGAGATCTGTTGAATTTTAGCATTCTTTACTGGTGAGTTCACAGATGCGTTTCTGTGGACTTTGTGTGTAACAGTGGGGTGGTGAAAATTGTTGATGTGCTTTTGTGCTTGGTCTTCCTGCCCTAAATAGCTTTGGCCAGTTCTCCATCAGCTGACTGAAATGCTGATGGTGCTTGGACAGCAAATACTGCTATGGAAAGCTGGTCCAGGCAAAAGATGAGTAGTTCAATCTCTTGAAAGGACTCCTTGACAAAAGAGAGCAGACCAGTGCCCAGCATCTCCCCAAGAGGAGCTGGGCTTAGTTTCCTGCTCTGCTGGATCACTTGCTGTTTGTGGGAATCTGTTCTAACTCCATGGGCATCCTCCTCGGCTGGGACAGCGAGGTGTGCGGAGAACCCAGCCCTGCTTGCCCTTAGTGTCGTGTGAATCCCTTGTATGTTTTTAGCTTACTCTAGAGGCTGCAGACATGCTCTGGGATTCTCTTGTTCATAAACAGAGCCATTGTGCAGATCAGCTGTCCGGTACTACCTTCCAAAATTCTTGCTAAGAAACCTCCTCGTAGTGTTTTGTAAGCCCAGGTTCTTGCTAACTTGTGAAGGCTCCTCCTCTGTGCCAGAACTGCCCCTACCAAAGAGGAGGATGAGCTGGCTTTTTCCAGTTAACCAGTCAATATTTACTCTTCCAGACAAGCTGTTAAAATGCTGTTACTCTCTTGTTTTGGTATTTGTTTCTCCTGTCTTGCTGGAATATTGCCCCAAATTCTCCCACACTGGCAGCTCTTGTTTGTGTAGCAATGGCATGTAGGCGTTCATAAAAGACAAGGTTGTGGGAGCCTTCCAGTGATTGCCAGGTCATGTTTTCATTTTCTGTTCTGAGTGGGGAGTGTGTTTCAGCCCATCTGCTTCAAGAAAGGCTGGAGTTTGGGAAGAGAAGGCCAGAGGATCCTTTATTCAGTCTCAAGGTGAAACCTTGCTTCCACTAAAATCCATGAGAAAACTGCTGTTGACTTCAGTGGAGTTTATTTGCATCCTCTGTTCTCATGACAAAGGCACCCCAGATCTGGTTTTGGCAATTCCCACCTCCCCAGTTTCCCGTCTACCTTTTTGTGCTGTATCACTGCATCCTGGGGCTGCAGCCCTACTGTTCCCCTGGCAGCACCTCCAAGGCAGCACCCTGAAATGAGGACTGAACACATCATCAAAAGTGAGACCCTATCACCCTGGTGAGAATGAGGGGTCAGCCTGTGTCAGGAGCATCAGGAAAACCCTCTCTCCTCTCTCCTGCAGTGCAGTGATGCTGGAGTGCAGACGCTTGTCCCTCTGGCTTTTTGCTGAGTTCATTTCAGACAAGGCAAAGAGTTATGAAGATAGTTCCACCTTGGACTGACAGAAATTAAGCTGGCACTCCTCTTCCATCTCCCCCTTGCCCTAGGAATTACAGCACGGTTTTGATGCTTAGCGTGATGTTGTATTTGCTAGATGGAAGGGTGTGTGGCATTACGAGGATGTACAACCTGCATATGGTGATAAATCTCAACCTAAAGCTCTGTGCCACAGATCCATCATTCCCCACACTGACCTGTTCTTGGCAGGATACCGGGCCATTCCTCTTCAAAACCTCAGGGCACACATGTTTTTAAATGACGTTTATTAAAGCTGTTTGTGTGTTAATGCTCTCCGACAGACAGGGAAGGAGTCTTTGGACTTTCAGACAACCATGAGTGTTCCTGGTATAGGAAGGGAGCAGAGCTGCCCTAAATTCAGAAAAACTCCTTGGAACATGTCTGAACAGATCAGTGCAGACAGATTTCCACTCTGACACCACATTTCTGGCAGCTGGCATGTAAGCCAGCTCCAATACAGAAAACATATATCGAGTTAGCAAAGTTTTGCACCTGTAGTTTGCCGAGACCGAGTGGTTAGGGCAGTTCTGGACCAGCCAGCTCAGCGCCTGTGCTGGAGGGGTCAGTTCTCGCTGCAGTTTTTCTATGCCATCAAGTCCTTTGCACGTGTACGGTAACCATGCTAAGCTGGGCTCTGGTGATGACACTTGGATTATTTACTTGCAGTGTCACGGTACCAAGGATCTCTCTAGCAACAGTTTTTTTGGGAGACCTTGGGCAAAGCCATGTCTTAATGAATGTTGGATATAGCCTGTGTGTGACATTAGCTGGAGCTTTGTCCACGGTCCTCTCTATTTTAAATTCTTGTGACACTTAATTTCCTTCTTACTGCAATTTTCTATAATCCCCAAGTATTTTTTAAGAGAGGAATTACATTTGCTGCCCTACCTTTCAGTGCGTTTGATGTTGCCTTTCTGGTTCATTAACAAGAAGCTTGACGATCTTCGCTGTGCAAATTACTTCGTTTGTTGAAGTTATTTGGCTCCGGTAAGAAACTTTTCTCCTCCACTAGTAGGGGAAGGCAGCATGGTCCTTAATTGCATTCTGCAACTTAGCCAAGTGAAATCTATCCTTGTGCCCTTGGAGCTGAAGCCAAGAAAAATCCCCCTCGCTGGTCCCTCAGGCTTTGCATCTCCCCACTGAGTGATTCTCTGTCCAAGG
This sequence comes from Syrrhaptes paradoxus, assembly GCA_013400615.1. NCBI lineage: Eukaryota > Metazoa > Chordata > Aves > Pterocliformes > Pteroclidae > Syrrhaptes > Syrrhaptes paradoxus. Next base: position 8,216 of record VZTO01004824.1, read on the forward strand.
GCTTGTCTCCCCTGAGGTTAACAGCCGCTCGGGTGGTTAGCTTGATGGAGACGATTTAAAGCTCTTGTGCGCAGAAGAGCTCCACATCGGTTTGAAGGGTGATTTGCACGAGTTTATCTTTGTGTAAGAGTCCAGGTGGAGCAGACTGGAGAGTTCGAGTGAGAGAGGAAGAGCCTGCCTTGGACAGTTCTTATGTCACTGATGTGCTTTATGTTGGTGTTGGTACAAGCCCCTGGCTTGAAATTAAAGGCATCAAACTCACTCAGGTCTAGAGTTTAAGATACAACTTTCCTCTAGTGACACTGGTTTTGAGCGTTCTGAGAACACGATGAGGAGCATTTGCAGCAGCTGTGGGACAAAGTGGAACAGGCGTTGTTGGAGCAGCTGTGGAGTGCACAGTTCTCCTCTTGCACAACTCCTGTTGCTTGGACTGCTTTATTCCAGTGAGCTTGTGTGCCACATCTCTGGGAGCAATTTCACAAGCTAGAAAATCAGTTCTCCAATGCCTGCTTCCCTCCAGCTTCCCTGGCAGCACAGGGCAGATTAGTTTGGTAGGAGGGAGGTGGATTCTTCAGCTCCTAGAGGTGTATAGTCTTAGGTAATAACTGAAGAAATACCGTGGCACATTTTTGTTGAAGGCAGACTTTTAGATAGTTACATTCCTTTGACCAATGGTAATTTACAAAGATTAAGTGGAATTTTTCAGGTGATTCTAGATTGACTTGGTATGTGATTAATGAGCAATTATAAGTCGATATAAATAATAGTGTATTTAAGTATGTGTAGATGCTATAATTAAAAACTCTTATTATAATATTTATTAATATCTAATTATAGGTGATAAAGCTTGCTGTATAATTCTGTAGGACTTGACTGATATTCTTGGAGAGGGAGCAGCTCCTCTGTTTAATTACAGCAGTGTCTAGGGAATTAAAACCCTGCCAGGACCACCACTGATCTCAATGTGTGATCTCAGCGGCTGGAGCCTAGTTAGCTTGCTGGGAAGTGCCTGGCTTTTCTTTCTGTACGTACACTAGGTGTCTTCCCAAAGGGAAAGGCAGGATGACCCCATAGCAGGGCAGTGTGGGCACAAAAGGCTGTCTCAGAGCCTCTTTGCTCATAGCATCTGGGATATACTCATGGGAGTAGGTGCTGTGCACTCTGAGTAACGTCAGACCTGGTCCTAAATGAAGCGTGGTGTCTTAAAATGTGAAACGAGACAGTAACGGTGGAGTGAAGGGTAGAGGAGATCAGTAAGAATCTGGTTAGTTAATGCAGGAAATCTTTAATGTGATGAGTGCTTGTTTTACCTCTAGATGGGGAGAGAGCTCAGCATCTTCTAACCCTGTCATTTTGCTCATTTCACATGACAGCAAGGATGGGGTTTGCAGTTAAACCTGTGTCTTTGAGCCTCAAGATCATGTTACCAATCCTATTGCTGACAAAACTGGTGACAAACCATGCCAAATGGAGCAAATTTCTTCCTTGAAGGGAAGGTTGAAATAGAATTTGTTCATGTTTGCAAAGCTCTTTGCACTGTTGGCTAGAAAGAAGAGTTTCTTTCGGTTTCTAACACTAGCTCCTTTCCAAAGGTGGTTTCCAGCGTGCTGACTGGAGGGGAGTCCTGGCACTTCAGCATCAGAAGGAAAATAGGGCTCAGATGGGGCCAAACTGCAGTAAATGAATGGGGCCTCGTGTGTATGATATGTACCTATATTGAGAGCTCCTGGCATCTCCAGCCTCTGGGATGTGGGCCAGGAGATGCAGCACACGAGAGGTGCAGGTGAGCAGCTTGCAGCCAGGTGCTGCCTTTAGCAGTCAGGCTCCCCCACATAGTTAAAACGTGTTCACAGTGATACCCNGCTCAGATGGGGCCAAACTGCAGTAAATGAACGGGGCCTTGTGTGTATATGTGCCTCTCTGAGTGCTGGCATGTACCTATACTGAGAGCTCCTGGCATCTCCTGCCTCTGGGGTCTGGGCCAGGAGATGCAGCACACGAGAGGTGCAGGTGAGCAGGTGGCAGCCAGGTGCTGCCTTTAGCAGTCAGGCTCCCCCACATAGTTAAAACGTGTTCACAGTGATACCCGTACTGTCCTTGGTGAAAGCTGTAACACCCCTCTGCTCGTTTTGCTTCAGTTCTCTTGTTCTTGCCTTTGGTTTACGGAGCAACAAGAAAGACAAGATGTTTTTATGCTCCTTCCTTTCTGGGAATGGGACAAAATGGCAAGTGGTCTCGAAACAGCCCCTCTTCCAAAATCTGTGCTTCCCTAAAGACAAACCACGAAATCCTTGAATTAGAACTTTTGCCTGGCTTCAGTGGAGACAGAGCTCTGCTGCTGAGCTTTTTTATTTTGAGCTTTTGTTCTGCCTCTAAAGGAGTGCATTTAAGCTTCTGTGCTCACTTGATTTAGATGAATATTCTTAATAGCCACTAAATTATGAGTTTCCTGGAACATGCAACAGATGCAAGTCGTTCAACGTGAAAAGGGAAACCAGGCATGTTTATTTTAGAGGCTGCCTTGTCTACACGGAGTTGCCTCTGCTGTCGGGCAGTAACGTCATTCACAGCGCAAGGGCTTGGTAAAGGACCTGCTGTCCAAGCGGACTGTGCGATGGGAGTGGACGTTTCTCAGAAACACCATCCGAAAATGAAATGAATCAAGGCTGAGAAATGTGAAGCTTCTCTCTGCCTATGGGCAGAGCAGGTAGGGAACTTGCTTTCCAGAGCTCTGGGTTGCTTTTCCCCGTTCCTGTGTTCTCCAAGGAACAGGCTTCCAGGCACGGCTGTACTGACTCCAGCAGCAGCCAGGTCAATGCTTTTAGATCGCTGCAGAGAGGGAACAGTTGTCACTTTTGCTAAAGGTATTGCCTGTCCACCCATGAAAATTTGGAGTTATGGGATAATTTCCAAGTGAGCCATTCACCATTGGACACCGCAGCTTTCCAGAAATCCTCAGAAAGTGATTTGCCCTTCAGCTAGCAGCAGTTCCTCTCTGTTGGGAACTGACAAGTTCATTCTTCGTGTTCTCAGCTGCGGGAGCACAGAGCTGTATCCTTGTTTCAGAGCTGGGACAGCAAAGCGTGTGGTTCTCCCTGCCCTCACCTAAATTCACCTTGCTTTGTGAATAGCTGGGGGCTCGGTGCAGCTTCTCCAGGGAAACCCTCAGAAATGTGGAGCTAAGCCAGATGAAAGCACCATGCAGCAGTGTGGAATATGTGACCCTCTGCTAGATTTACCCACTGTCTCACTTGTTGGGTATCTTTGCATGACCTTGTAAATGCCCTTGGTGCCTAGAGGTAAGCTCGGCACTAACAATTAAGGCCTTATCCTCACAATCTGGTTAGAAAAGTCAGATTGTTCCCAGTTACATTTCTAAAACCACTCAGAGCTGGTGTTTTTAGATATTTTCTTTTGATATAAAATAGGGAGTGTTACTTTCTGGTTTAAATTTTTTTTTTTTTCACTTTACTCACCTCTGGGCAGGTGGGCAGCCCAGCCCCCTGCCTTCATTCTGTGCATGTGGAGCACCTGTGCCAGCCTGGCTGCTGCTAGCAACCCTGATTGCCACCACCTGGGTGGCACCGGAGCACTCGGAGGTTCCTTTGTGAGGCAGATGCAGGCAGAGGATGTGGTGACTGGGCGATGGCTGGAGGCATGGAGGTAAGACCGGAGGAGCGAGCGGGGCTTGGCTGGGGGTGGAGGTGTGCTGGGGAGGGGGAATATCCCTGGCTGGGGGCTCCAAAGGCACAGAAGGGTGCTCTGCTGACTGAGCAGGTCACTGCCTGGCAGGATTGCGGGCTGGTGTGTTGGCAGAACAGTGAGAGCCGCACCTCTGGCTGTCCAGAGCCTTGTTTATTCTGTGTGTGGAGCATGTGCTGTGCGAGATGTGGCTGTGCTCGGCTGAAAGGACAGTGGCTCCGCAGCACCGGTGTCTCCCCGTAACCACAGCCTGTGATGCTGGGGCTGTGTTGGTGTATCCTGTTTGTGACGTGTCTTTGTTGGGCTCCCTGGTCTTTCCTAGGAGGTGATTCCTGGAATCCTACAGTCGGGTACCGATCTCTGTTCGGGGAAAATAGGATGCTCTTGGTTATGCAGGTGACTAGATCGCAGAGGTGAGGGTTGCTGTGGAAAAGTAGCCCTTAAATACAGGTCTTTTTGGTTACGAGGGGAAATGTGTGGCTGTTTGTTGCTTTATAACTGAACGTCTCTGAGCTGCTCAGTGACTGCAGGAGGTCTCTGGGTCTGTAAAGTAGGTTTCCCCCATCCCCCAGTGACCCAGCTAGGAACAATGGAGGCCACATGGCACAGAGAGGGCTGGAACAAGGCTGCCAGAAGCTGATGCTTTCCCCTCTGAGTTTTTCCAGGCTTATTTTTAGGCAGTTTACAATTAATTCTTCTGGAGGGGGAAAAAAAAATAATACCATTGTGGCTTCTAAGAACTGTTGATATAAAAATCAGCCCTTTTAAAGACTGGTATTCTGGGACAAATACCCCAGGGAAAGACAAAAATCTGGATATGCCATGCCAGGGCTCTAGGCAACGTGTTCAAAATAAAGCAAAAACGCATGGGTATTTCTTGCACTTTGTACTTTTTACTCACCCTCCAGTTCCGAGTCAAGGGTAATAGATGTATGAGCTGCTTATGAACCCTTGTTTTTTGTTGCTGTGCTTGTGTGTGTGTTTATCTTGGTCAAGTCATAGAACGGTTTGGGTTGGAAAGGACCAACCCCCATGTCATCTGAGCAGGTCAGGGTTAGCAAGGCTTCTTGGAGCTTGAGAAATGCTTGCTCGGGGAGCAGGCTGTTGCTGTAGGCTCTTTGAAGTAGGTTGTGTAAGCTTTCCTGAAGGTGATTTTGGAAAGCCTGCCCCAAATTTCCTGTTGCCATTGTAACTGCTTCTGCTGAAGTGAAGTGCACGACACTCCAAGTCTTTGCTTTCCAAGTCCATCTTGCTCTGTGGAGTTTTGTGTGGAGCTGGTGGATCCCTTGGCAGGGTAAATTTGGCAGCTATTTCTATTTCCATCAGCAGCTCCAGCTTGCTGCCACTCCAGCCATCTTCCTGGGGAAGATCTTGCTCCGTGCATGGGAAGGGTTAAAGCGCTTGAGAACCCTCCTTGGCTTTCTGTGCTAAATTACCTTAAACTTTTGACAAGTCGGAGGGCCTAGACAGATGTGTTGACATGGCAACGGCTCCAAGGAAATGCTTGTCGAGAAAGGAGAGCAGCTGGCCTCCAGTCATGACAAGGTACCGCGAGCAGGCAGCCGCTGCCCTGGCTGTGCCCCCAGATCTCCCGTCAGCGCCCTGATCAGTGTGAATAATTTATGTGTCTCTCCAACAGCCTTTAATGCAGCTGCAGTGATGTGAGCGGTGCTAACAGGACTCGAGCACTAATTTGCTGCATTAATAATAATGTTCTCCTGCTTTTGCTCGTAGCAAGTCTATCCAGGGAAGGAGGTTGGAGCCAGGTTTTGTGCATAGTGGTTCCACTTGTTCTCTTCCCCTCAGATGGATACACTGGGACCTTACAGTCTGCAAGGCTGGGGACCTGGGGTGGGGTGCATGCCTGGACTCTGACAGCAGGACCACTGCTTTAGCTCCTTTCCTGCCTGCTCTGAGGGCAGCAGTCCCAGCTTGTGGCCCGGTGGCTAGGATGCAGGGCTGGGGTTTGGGAGATGCTGTGCCCTCTCCAGTTTTGGGACTGTTTTTCTGAGTGGAGGTGGGGGATGTTCTGCCTTTATTTAGAGAGTTACTTGCCTGCAGGATCTGCTGTTGCTGTGCGTACAGTTTTCTGGGTGCTTTGGTGTGAGATGCTGTATTTGCTGGCCAGCCCTGCCATGCCATTCCCTGGGGTTGCTGTGGGTCCCTCGTGCAGACCGGACTCGGTGTGCTGGAGGAGCCCAGGTCTGGCAGAGCCACAGAAAGGAGCTCTGCTGCCTTTGTGGACATGTAAGCAGCACAGCGGCCTCTCCAAGTGACTAAGATGTAAGCTGTTATTGTAAACAGAACAGCCTGTCCTGGAACAGGGAAAAGGTCGGTTTTGCTCTTTTTGAAGAGGTTTTGCTGTTTGGCATCTGTGGATGGCAGTACCCGGCTCTGGGCACGTGAACCCAGCCGGGGTGCGGTATGCTGTGCTTTCAAAGAAAGAGATAACCCTAAACCCTGAGAAGCTCCATGTATTTATTTTTATTTGGGGGGTAGTGGTCCTGCAGAATATTTACTTGATCTGATGCAGCATTTTCAGTGAAAACAGACACCTGGGCTTCCCAGACTTTTTGCAGCACAGTGTGCTCCGCAGGCTCTGTGGAAAGGGCAATGCACACCCAGGTGATTTTGGTACGTGGTATAATTTACCCTATTGACGTCAGCAGCTGCACGCTCTCAGCTTCTCTCCTCTCTATCAGCCTGCAGGAGACAAGCTGCAGAGAGCTTATGAACTCCCTAACTGTGCCTAACCTTTCCAGAGCTCGGCATATAATTCTCAGCTAAGTAAATGTCCATTTGTGAGTATTTTTGGAACAAACCTCCTATTAGCTTTCTGTGTGCAACTCATTTTGTTCCCACTCTGCAAGCCAACACCACATGGGTTCTTATCAAAACACTGGAGCTTTCATTTGCCGATAAGTCAGTTCAGCAGGGACTGTTACATAGAACCGTATTGTGGCATTTTCCTTGCAGAAAATTACCTTTCTGAGCAAAGAGATCTCTTCTCAGACCACCATATTTACACTCTTTTGTAACACTGACAGCTCTATGGGAAATGCAGCCTTCCCATTAGGAATGTCGTATCGAATCCTTGCTGGAAAGCCCTGGAAAAACGGACAGATAGAAGCTCTGAAATACACCAGATCTCATCTTTCCAGTTTGGGAGTCTCCTTTCCCTGAATGGCCTTTTGTTGATATCAGTGCTTGTAGAGGAACAAAGAGAAATCATTGTGTCTCGCGGCATAATTCCATTTTCAGCAGCAGGCTGGGCTTGGACAGAGTGTTTTGGGCATTGTGGTACCATCATGTGGTGCTGCCGTTGTGCGCTTCAGCCTCAGCTTTGATGTAAAAGCATAGCTCCAGCAGTCTGGGTTAGGAAAAGCTGCTTTGATGTGAGCTGTAGCAAAGCAGAGCTGTGTGCCCGGGTTTGGGGGCAGGTCCTGGAACAAGGCACCGGGAGCTGTGTACCGGACTGTCCTCATCTCCGCAGCTCTGAGCCAGGTGCCACAGGTTCCTGTTGGGTACTCCCACTGTCTCTGGCTGGTGGGAGAGGGAAGATCCCAGGTATAGGCTGTCTTGTTTACAGTTGCAGATAATAATGCTGTGGCAATATAGCAAACCAAAAGTGTGAGTTTTTATAGGAGGGGAACTGTGATTTTTTTTCACTGCTGTTGCTTATAATTCTAGATGCCTCTCTTATAGAGGTCCTAGATGGTCTTAGGCTAAGTCAGAGGAAGCCTGTTTCACCCCAGATCAGAGGAAAAGGTTTGAAGTAGTTAACAGGCTGCAGTTCATGAATCTCTCTATCCTGTTCTATTCTTGGGAGTGGGGCTTTTCTTCTCGGGATGTCTTTTACAGCCCAGTTCAAACTTGCTGTTCAAGCAGAGAAGGGGGAGAGCAGAGAACACGGGTAATCTTATTGTTTCTGATCCACGGAATAAAAATTTTCCCCAACTTGGCCTCCTGTTTCTTCATCTCATCTTAAATAATTTTGAATGAGTTTTCTATTAATGAAACTGGAAAGGACTGTAACAATCTTGTGGCATGAAGTCTCATGTGTCTCATGCCGTGCCTTGACTCTTTGGTCTGCCTTACACTCTGTATGTGGACTGCAGAAATACGGACTCTTGGCAGGCAACAGCGTAACTAGCTCCGTAGGACCTAGTTGTAATTTACTGTTGCAATGAGTAGCTTTCCACAAGTCTTTTAATTTAGGAACAGCCAGTAAAATCCCCCTGTGGTGCTGATGCCTATTTCCTAGTCCTCCACACCTATGGAAATACGAGCACTGTAAGGGACGCTGCATGGTATAACCGTATCTGTAGCATTAGGTTGTACTAATCCTTTATTTTTTTAATGAAGAATTAAATCAGTGGAAAGTTAGTAACTTCAAAAAACCTCCTCTCAGTTCCCTAACACCTGTTCCTATGCAATCCAGAATGGCTTGTGGACACAATCTTTTCTTAATTGCACTTGATATAATGGGAGACACACAAAAAAAATCTAACCTCAAGAAATTTCACAGTAACTTTGGAGTCTTGGGGAAACTGTTCCACCATGATGTCCAAAAGAAAAATCTCATTTATTTCTGGAAGGTAATAATTGTGATCCCAAATGGCTTTTGTATCACCTGTTGGATAGCGTGTAGTGAATAATGTGGAAAAATGTCAGAACCGATAGTGGTTGTGAGAATAACTGTCCTCTTTCAAAGTCAAGGCGATATAGCACTGACCGATAACCTTGCCCGTGCTGGAGGCATGCTCCTGAGGTGTTTGACATTCCAGGGCATAGCAGGCAGTAAAGAAATGGAGGGGTTTTTTGTTGTTGAAGCTATTAGAATACTTTGTCCATTCATATTTGTCTTTAAAAGGCAGTGGCATCAACTTCCCCAAAAATGTAAAAATGATAGGAAGCAAACTTCAGTCTAGAAAATACAGCCTTGGCAGTAGACATTAGTTTTCTGTCATTTGTTTGGTGCCTGAGAGGGAAAATAACCTCAATGTAATACATAAAGAGACTGCTAAGAACACAAGAGCAGCATGGGCTGCTTTGGCTCACTACGTATTTAAAAATGAAATGCACATATTCTTTATTTTGTATTAATACACTGTAATTGCTTTACAGAGTCCAGCATATCAGTTGCATGTAAATACTACAGATGAACTTGCCAAACTGGAGCTCACAAAACTAGTGCATTTATTCCAAAGCAGAGACTAAACCCTCTAACTCCTTAAAAAAATACATTAAAGAACGTACCACACACACACACACATATTGCACTTTTCTCCATATGAAATTTTTACCCCATATATGTAACACCAAAGTCTCTTCAAAGGAGTCTGTAATACAAGATAATAAAGCTAATAATTACTCTAACAGTAGTGTACACTGTTCTCTAATGTTAGACATAGATTTTAACAAAAAAGCCACTTCAAAGTAGTACAAAGTGGTGCTCAGTGGATGCTCTGCCATATTAGAAGGCATCAGAAGCCTTTTATTCTAATTGGCTTAAAGGAAATCACATGAAATGTTCAATATGCCTTTGGTTGAGGGGAAGAGTCAGTCTAAACTACATTATAAACCACTGCAGCTTCCCCTTTACCAGCACACAAAGCTCAAGTGAGCTTAGACTAGTTGGCACATCCTGATAAATGAATTGCAGAACTTGGGAACAGAATTATTTTCATCTCTGAGTCCTGAAATGTACAGTATCCTGGAGTTGGATGGGGAAGGAAGTGGTTATAGTTATGGCAGTAAATCCAGCTCCTGGAGCAGAACGGGGTCTGTCTCTGTAGGTGGTGTGTGTCATGTTAGCTGTTGTCACTGCATAGTTCCTTGAGTGCTTGGTCAGCTATTAAAATTTGAGATAGTGTTCATTATGCTGTGGGGTAGGGAAAAAGGAATGAAAGGACAGGACTCTTTGTTACCTCTCTTTTTTTTTTTTTTTTTTTTTTTTAGTAGTGAAATGCTTGGTCTGGTATGCTGTAGTATTTGTCAAGCTGTTTCCCTTCCCTTTGTTAGTCACTTGAGGTGTCATAGGGGTTTCTGTGTTCCATAGCTATTGACTGTGGCAGATGAGTTCCCTTTCGAAGGGAAACCATGCATTAAAAACCTTTTCTATCTCAGCTATTTAAAGTAGAGCTTTCTAGCCCTCTTTATGCTGCATCCCGTAAGTAGTGTATGGATGTGATCCCTGTTCTTTAACCTCTCCTTTGCTGATGCTTTGAGAATCACTGGTATCAGAGGTAGAAGCTGAGCACGTACAGATGCAGTCCAGCTGCACAACTGGACCAGTATCAGAGCAGGCTACATAGCAACAGGAGCTGCCTCTCCCATTGCAGTATATAGGAAACGAGGTGCCTTCAGTCTGTTGTTGAATCCTTCCCTCCCTTCACCCAGCCTACAGTGCAGTGACTAAAGTCCTGTTATTCCACATTTAAATGTGGTCTTATTGCTGTAAATGCTGGCTTATTATCCACCCTTCTAGTGAAGGAAAAGAGAGAAGCTTTGAGAACTCCTTTTTCTAGCTTGGCAGGATCTGTGATGTGACAAATACAGAAGAACCAACATACCAAAAGTACTTTGTTTGTTTATTTCTTCCTTCCTTCCATTTTTAAGTGACCACATGCCCTGAATACCCAAACTTTGATGACTACACCCTCATTTATTTGTAGTATAAAAGACCTTAGCTCACCAAACTTTCCAGCAAAGCCTTTTCTACGCGTACGATCAGCACAGTTTCTCTGCCATTCTTTGTGCTTTAATGAATCTGCAATTGTGCTTAATCTTTGCTCAGAAAAGGGCTGAACTGTCTAGCTGTGAACCTCACTTGTTCCTCCCATAATCTCCCACCATACTTAAAGGCTAGAGACCAAACCCAAACTAGAGATCGAAACTTACTGCAGATTCCTAAGCAATCCTCCTATGACGCATTTCACGACTGAAAGTTCTGGAGACACGGCTCTTTAGTATTTTGTGAAATGGTTGATACATCAACAGTTCACGATGCTAAATATTGCTGTAATACTTTCAATGTTATATATACATGAGCAATCAAAACACTAAAAGTTAAAACATGTTCCACATGGTGGAACGTGTGCTCTGAAGGGACTTTGGCTGTAGAGCAAGAATATACATGGGGTATTGTCTACTTTCTTCAGAAAAAAGCATATAGGCTGAAAAAGAACTGAAAAAGGCACAGCACTATCACTTCACAGGGGTTTTTTTTTTTTTAAGCTCATTGTTTTTATCCTTAAGTTCTAAAACCCTAAATAATTGTCCAAATATACAAAGCTCAATAAACCACCAGCAACACATACTGCAAATTCAAAACACAGTTTGTTTGCTTGTTTTAAAATGCAACAGAAGGACAGATGGATCCTTTCCAGTGATCGGAACTTCTCCAAGACAGAGCTCTCCACCAAAGCCACCCGGGGGATTTTCTTTTTAATGCCATTGGCTGTAGCTGTTTATTTTTCTCATGCTACTTTTTACCTTTTACCTCTCTGTTAGCTAATCCTTTACCCTTTACTATTCTGATCCCCACCCAGAGGTCTCTACAACCCACTGTGGTGCCCTGTGTCAGTTCCAGGTATCTTTTGACAAAGTCAAGATATCACTTAGAGATCCAGAAGCCTCCCTTAGTGGACAATTAAGAGTTCCGTGGCAGGCTTGGGAAATACTGTTTCCTTGCTAGCAGGAGGAAGCGGAGGCTGCCTGAGATGCCTGGTCATCTCAGAGACGTACCATGGAGTAGTTCCAGATCAGTAGCTTAACCAGAATTGGATGCCAAAGTGCAACTTTCCTTTAATTCCACCTCACGCTACTGTTTCAAGAATATTACGGTTGCCATCAGCACAGACCCAAATCTACCCTGAATTTCAATGGAAACTATTGCTTTTATTGCCAAGAAGTACAACACAATGTGCACTCATTCTCGGTTCTCCAAGTGAATGTTAGATGAATGCTGACAAACTCCTCCATTTTTTTAGGAGGAGATATTACCTTCCTCTAAAATTCACTTTTTTTTGCCTCCTCCTATGCAAATGAGTTCTTTGTGGGATGAAACTGCACTGTCTGTTCCTAGCCCCTGCCACCAGCAAGAGGAGCTAGTGCCCAAACACTTTTTACCACCTCCTGCGTTTTTTTTTCCCGTCAGGTGGATTTTTTTGTTCCCCTGTTAATTCAAGGGTTGAAAAATCACCATGAACTTTGGGGTAGGAACAAAAACCAAAAATTCACATGCTTCTCCATTTGTCCCATTCTTCCACTCTCGTGTTAGTCACCCCATGGTGTTAATTCACTAGGACATAGCCACTGTGCTGGGGATCGACAGTCTCCATCATTTCACAATCAAAAAGTCCAGGCAGTTCTGAGAGGGTTAATGCATCATAGTTTGACTGGGACTCAGGAGATGCTGAGCTGCTCTGGCTCTCAGGCAATGCTACACTGCTCTGTTGTGCTGGGTCCATGGAATACTGGCACTGGTCTGGGTAGTCTGGCTCAGAAGAGGTGACAACAGGCAATTCACAAGTCTGATAGGAATATTGTAAGGACTGTGGCGGCTGCTGCACCTGAACTGGTGATGACAACTGTGACGAGCTGGTGATCTGGGAGGGTGGCAGGGGATCCAGCTGTACCTTCTGGTATTGGCTGAGGAAGGGGTCATAGCGCATTTGTTCCGAGGAAGGCTCCATCACGGGGCTCAGAGGCTGCTGCAAGCTGAACTGGGTTGATTGCTGCTGCTGCTGTTGTTGCTCCTCCTGGCATGAAAGTGGCAGTTGACTTGACCTTGGGTATGAGCTCTCAGCTATCTGCATCTGATTAAAATAGGCCTGCAGCTGGGACTGCTTCTGGAGAAAGAGTCTCTTCTGATGCAGCCTGAATCAGGGACATAAACAAGAATTATTTTTGCCTTTTGAAGTGTTAAGGTGCTAGCATGAGTCCTGCATGCTGGTCACTTAAACAGTTCCAGCACGGAGTGAAATACAGGACTGTAAAATTCCAGGGCAATCTCGTTTATTAAATTTTACAGCAGACGAGAATCTTCACCTTTCAGCAAATGTGCAGAGGCTCAGTCTGTAGACCTTTTGATAACCTTTTAAATTACCTAGTGAATTTTTCCTGTGCATTTAAGTTAACCCCATGAATTGTTTAATTTTGCTTGCTAAGAGTAAGAATATGTTGTATTTGTATTTTAAGCCTGCTATTCACTGCTCTGTGCAGCTTGAGAGCTGAAGACTTGAGTATCGCTGGCTACTAAAAGAAATGAGCAAAGTCTCCTTCCCCCCCCCCATATTTTTCTCTGAACTGCACTGCTCCCCATGGACTTTTATGAAACTACCTGTTTCTGACTCTAGAAACAGTAAGAATTTACAACACAATGCAAGGTTAAAGCTACCTTTGACAAATTCCTGTGATACAACAAAGCGGAGGTCTCCTGCCAGCCAATTCCCAAGGCGTGCAGAAATAGGAAACCTACTAGTGACGCAAGCCGACAGCTTTCAGAAAATGAATCTATTGCTGCCCAGCTTATTTCTCTATGCAGACCTCCTGTTCTTAAAGGAGTACACCAAGGTGCTCTCAATACTGTTAGTTAAGTTCTTGATCAGGATTAATCAACTCCACAGTTGTCAGGAGTGGCCATAAGCTAAAAATTAATTACAGAGTACGTGCTTTCTCGAAATCAAACAGTGTTTTTATACCTCTGTTCCTCAGTCTTTTTGTTCTGGACAGCATGTAGCTAGGTTGTTACTTTCCTTTCTCTTTTTGCAATTCTTCTGCAAAACTCAAGGACAGTACCTGTCTTTAGTATCTATCTTGCTTACATGTTTGACAATTACCAAATGATGAGCTCAAAGAGCTTACAGCCCTTGAAGCTGGCAATTAAAATCCTGTCTGCTGTAATATGTACAGTTATAAGGGGACATTTCAAAGCTTTTTCAGAGGCTTGTCACTTCTAAACTGATCTTATGTGACAGGAAAAAGTTGATTTATTTTGCTGTAAAATTATTTGGTCATGCAAATAAGGAAATACCTAAAAGACTGCAGGGCTTTCCAGCAGGCAGAAATACACAATCCATGTTCTGCCTTACAATAAATACTGCAATATGTGAATCAAACAGCGGGTGGATAAGGATAAGGGTGAAATTAAGTACAACAACGTAAGTAGTAGAGTTGCTTCCTCCTATGCTTCTACAAGCTCATTAGCCAGCTAGGATCTACCTGCCCCTAGTAGTGTTAGCTGATAACAAGCTCATAGCACAGAAATTTGCAACCATGTGGCCAGACTGTTGTCCCTTTTTTAAAAGAACTATGTCCTTACAAAGTTTAAAGCAAAGCTTTCCTTTTTCAAAGAATTTCTAAATGGACAAAGATTGTTCCAGTTCTTTTATTACTCTTGGGAATAAGAATAAATAACTTACCTGCATAGTTCAAAAGCTTCTTACCTGTGTTCCTGCAACTGCTGCTCCAGACTCCGGGGCAGTTCTTTGCAGTACAGCTGGCAAGTATTCTGAGCTTTTGATAGTAGAGCGGGTTTCTGCAAGAAAAGTAGTGCTGTTTTAAATTGCTTTCTGGACTAATGCATTAAATCAAATGCAAGTGAAAGAAGACTGTCTAGCCTTACGACAGTGTAACTGCCCAGCTCCATTTTCAGAAGCTGTCAATAGAGCTCCTGTGTAAAACCACAGCCACTACAGCTTACTGGCTTCTGACCCTTAGACAAAGAGTATCTTTGCATGACACAATTGCACCATAAAAATCCATAGAAAGATTTCTATGGATAAGCTGCAAGCTGGAGAATTTTTTTATAAACTAAAAGTATATGAAAATTGATTTTAAAAAGGGGGGAGGAACGGTAAGCCCCAGGGGGTCACATAAGTGGCTCCTCAGATGCTATGCATGTTTATGGGGTGCAACACAGATAATAGGTATTCACTTACCAGTTACTTCAAATTGCATTAATAACACTATACAGTAACAGACTGAGTAGGAAAACAGCAGTAATAAAGTAAACTTTCAGTAACATCATAAACTTTTTGAAGGATTGCGCTCAGTGTTTGACAAAAGAAAAATACACCATAATTTCAAATTCTAGCTGTTCTCCACTAATTCAGCCTTTGACCAATTTTCCTGCATAGTAGCAGCAGCTGGTTTAATTCAGTGGAAGGGAGGTAGGGTACCTGGAGCCTGTGTTGCAAGTACTGTGTTTCCAGGCTCTGCCGTCGGGCTAATAATGGGGGATGTGCACCACTAGGGAAAGCAGATGCAGCTTCCTGCTGCTGCCGAGATGCTTCCTCCTGCAGAGAGAAGAGGAACAAATTTCATCCCCAGAAAAGCCTTTTCTGCCTCAACCCTTCCTTTAAGGATTTCCCCTGACAGAGGTTTCATAGTTGCCATATGGACTGGTCTCTGATGTCACTCATCACTTTTGCTATGTGGTGAGGACCCTGAATTACAAAAACTTTCTGTGCTGCAAAATGGCAAGGGCTTACATCCGTAACTAAAATGATATTATGATATATTGCCCTCTGAAACAGTAAATATACAGGGTTAGAAAACCATCCAAAAAACTTTGACTGTGCTTTCGTGCAGCTCTCATTTCAGGGCTTCAAAAGAGAAGGTGACAAGGTTTCAGTAGTGGTGGAGAAGATACGCCCAGGGTAGGAATCTCTAGCAAGCTGGAGAGTGCCGACAGGGGAGGGGAGGGAATTGTTGACATGAGAGTACCATGAGCACTGCAGCATGTTCACATCAAGTGAGAGGTTCTTGTGAAAACATTACAACTTTGTGGTTGTCAGAACTGAAGTTTTCCAGCAGTCAGAAAGTAAGACCTGGAGCTTTAAGAATAGCAGGGTTCACCTGGAACATTAGGTGCTTACCGTGCCTGTGTACTTCTTACCGATTTTGTTCTTGGGGTTTAACAGAAACTTACTATGCCTGTTTGGTGTGACTATGCTAATTGGGCTGTTATCGCTCAGTTTTTGCACATCTTACAATTATACCAGAGCAACTCCAACAGGGAAAAATGTTATTGGGCTCTGTTAAAGCTAAAATATCCTTCAGATAAAAAGCAATAAGAGAATGTTGGATTTGGAAAACTAACAAGGCCATCTCGTGACACCATGAGGATGGTAAAGGCTAGCATGCAAATGCCCATCCTCTGTTCTGCAGAAGACAAAGGAAAAGAGGGAATTTTATGTGTACATTAGCTCTTCTCCAATCTCCAAACACCTTATCCTCTCCTTATCTGTCCCAAAGCATTACCCCCTGAAAGATGGAGCTGAATTTCTGGTTTAAGTACCTGTGGAGGACTATTAATGAGGTCTTGCAGCTGCGTGGCAGTTGACGTCAGAGAAGGTTCTTCTTCTGATCCCATCTGTTCATACAGCAACTGGACTTTGTTCAGTTCCAAGATTCCTTTGGTTCGTGCCAGATTCTGGAGGTGCTGTCTAAATGCTACAATTCCTGGAGAAGAATTGCAAAAACCCTTGTCAGAAAATCAGTTAATTTCTACCTGGTTAGCACAGCAAATGGGTGGCTTGGTGCTTCTGTGCAGGGAGCACATTTGCTACCGTGCGTAGATATAATGTGTCACGACAACGGTTATAATTACCTTGTGTGAGGGATGTGTCAGAAGCTCTGCGCCCCTCTCGGAAACTGACGGGAGAGCGGTTGTGGGTCTCTCGCTTTTGGGAGGTGAGTGCTTGCATGGCTGGATTGGCAGGTCTGAGACCTATGAAAGGTGGTATTCTGGGTGCTTGTTGGTTAGTTAGCACCATTTCTTTCAAGGAAGGGGTGTCTTCCAGGAATTTAATCTCTCTCTGAACGGATCCCATGTTATACTCTGAATCAATGCTGCTCAGAGATGAGTTTTCATCCAATGAGTAAACTTTCCCTGTGATAAAAACCAGAAGCCAGAATAAAAGGAAAGTGCAGCAGTAAGTTAGTAAAGCAAAGGAAATGCCATAGGCTCAAGCTATTCCTGCTAACAGTGACTGTTTAGAGGAAATGGAACAAAAAAATCAAGTTTCATATAGTACACTTGCAGTACCAGAATTTGCTGCTGGGTTTTTACATTATTGCAGCAATACGACACTATGGAAATGATATTCATTGGCTTGTCTGGAGAGCATTCAGTGCTGGACGGTTTACTGTTTGTTTTGGGGTGGGTTTTGTTTGTTTTTGTGGGTTTTTTTTCTTTTTTCTTTCCATAGATAATCCTGACAAGAGTGTAGCCTGAGCTGCAAGGCTCGGTCATCTTGCTGCTTTTGGAATACCTGAGAATCCAGAGGTTTTTGTTTCCCCACTGTCCTCCTCTGCCAGTGGCAGGTTTAGGGGATGAATGATTTGGGGACATTTATGGGAAAAAGAACAAGCCAACTTGCCAGACTTTACCAGTTGCTACTGGGGTTGTACATGACTGTAGCCAGCTGTATATTTGCTGCTTTGGTTTTATCCTGTCTGTACAGCAGGTTTTGGGGTGTTTTGTGGTTTTATTTTTTTCTTCCCCCACTTTGGCCTTTATAGCAAATGCTACGTATCAAAACCAAGAAACTGTCTTGTGCTTGTCGCTCTTAAAACCTAGTGTTTTTCA
The DNA here is from genome assembly GCA_013400615.1 of Syrrhaptes paradoxus. NCBI lineage: Eukaryota > Metazoa > Chordata > Aves > Pterocliformes > Pteroclidae > Syrrhaptes > Syrrhaptes paradoxus. The sequence goes on from VZTO01004824.1 coordinate 25,518, forward strand.
TGCTGGGCTTATTAGATTGAGTACTGAGAGCAGGAAATGAGCTTTGAGTTGTCCACGCTAATTTCTGTACCTGTGCTTGGCATCATCACCAGCTGATTGGTAACTTCTGCCAGAGTGTGCCGTCGCTTCCCACAGCGAGCTGCTTGGAGGGCTGCAAATGCCTGCGCAGGGTCATCTTCTGACTCTCCTTCGGTCTCTATTCCTTCATCAATAGAAGTTTCCATCATGCTGGTGGGCAGCGATTGGCATCCTTTCCTACTCACCATGGGAGGTACAGGATCTAGCAGGCAGCCGTTTACCTACATGACACAAGAAGATGGACAGCTTTCAGTTATGTGCACAGACCGTCACCCCAAAGTGCAAGAAATCTCTGCCTGTCACATAGACTGAAGGCAGCCTGGAGATTTAAAATGGGTGAACCTCCCTATAATCTACGGAGGTAATTAAGACTCATTAAGAATTGTATATGACAAACAAATCCTTCCAGGTAGGATCACCACTGACATTCTCTTAGTACTCAACTCCCTAAATACACTTATTTCCACAGTACTATGTTCTCCAGAGCTGCTTTTTTGTAAAGGGTTATTAAAAAGCTTTGCCAGCTAGTCACAAATATAAAATATTTATGGAACGTACAACATTGTTTCCCCTTACTGTACCTACCATGCTCATTTATCACATTTAGATAAGCACTATGAAAAAATAGCCTTGTATTTAATTCTGCAGTATTCTTGCAGAGATGTGTTCAGGAATAATATAAATGCACCCTTTCCAGCGGAACTCCATTTGACTCATGGTGCTTTGAATCCTGCAATTTTACATGGTCTCCAGTGAAGATTTTCCAGGCATTCCTAGTTACAGAAATGGCCTAGCTGAGAATTGCTATAACTCATCTGAGATGCTGCAGTTCAAATAGTTTTTTTAACAGTCAGAAGGTCCTGCTGGCTATTTGCCATTCAACAAGAAATTAACAAAAATATAACACTTTTGGCTGGCTTATTATGGAATTGGCAGAGATAGGGAATTTTAAGTGCACAGTATTTTAATCGCTTTAGCTGGCAATGGAAGCTTATGATTAAGGTTCAATTTTACCTTCCTCTTCTTATTTGTCTGAGTCTTTGGATGAGTAGCTGAGAAGGTCACTCTAGACACTCAGCAGTGAATCCTTTGTATGAGAAGCTATACATGAGGAGTCCTCAAGGCTCTTAAAAAATATATTTAAGAAGAAGAAGAAAAAAACCCTGCTTTTGTAGGTTGATTTTTTACAAATGACAGTGTGGTAAGACTGGAATGTAAGCAAAGAACACAAGAGCCAGATTAGTGATCAAAAAAGATACAGCTGTTGAAATGTAGATGCAAGAGAGAAGTAGAAAAAAAATCTGGAATACATCGAACTCTGATGCTCAGAGAATATTTAAATTTAGGGAAACAGGCACAATGCATTTTGTCCAATTCGAACAAGAAATGTACAAATCATGTGTTTCGATACTAGAAGTCTTTGTATTTGACTTGCTGTCTATGCAAGTGGTCATCCAGGAATGAGAACTTGCTGGAGACCAGAGTTTTGGAGACAACACATGCTTAAGGCTACCTGCAAGTGTCAAGACATGGGATGCATACTAAAGGCAATGAAGTGACATTAATTTGGATTAGCAAATGCTCTAGCCCTGACTCCACAGTGCTTTATGCTAGGATGGTGAACTCTACCCTGTCAGAAGGAACTGATCTACAATTAATTATTGAAGAGCTACAGCTACTACCACTAGCTGTGCTTCTACTAGGCAGTAATTAAAAAGACAACAATCTTTTTTAGCCTTAATGATTTTTGACAAACAGTAGGGTGATATTAAGCTGTACCTTTGGTGTCTCAACTCTTTCTTCCTCCATAAATGCTGTCTCTCCCTGGCAGCTGGATGGAGGGAAGGAAAAGGCTTCTGCTCCTGAAGCTGAGGGAAGACCTGGAGACTGCAACAACCTCGTGTTTTGTGAATGCAAGTTAACTGAGGGTACCACAGCTTGCGCCTAAAAAAGATTTTAAGAACTCTAAAGCTAGAACAATTTTAGGTATAAAACAACATACAAAGTCATAAATTAAAAATAAACATAGCTAGCCCATTTCCAAAGCAGGAGAAGTATAAGGTTTATTTCCTCATTCTTGATCAATTACATTCTGAGTCTTTAGATGTTAAAAAAAAGCACACCCACCCCACCCCTGCCCAACACACACTAAACCCCAAATATCACACTGAGGTAGCTACTTCTTGAAGCTGAGTACTTACTAGCACTAAAGACAACGTTTGGGACCCTCTGGTGCCCTCTGACTTTGGACATGCTAGAATTCCTTTTTTATATTCACTACACAACCCTGTAATGTTACCAGGAGGCACAGGGCTAGTTTCAATGACTTTTCCCATGTATTTTCCTACAGGAATCAGTGCTGTTAGAAAGAATGCAGCAGGAAGCAACCATGGCACAATTAGGAAAACAGTGATTTTTTTCACTGTTTTTTGACTTTAATTTCCTGAAGTGCAGTATCCACACAAATTGCTTCTCCAAAAGGAAACAGGCAACCTTACAGGGGAGCCTGTGGTGCCCCCATGTGTGAAAACAAATTCTCTTGTTACTCAGGATAACTGCAAGATTGCTTGGTCCTGATGAAAAAGTGGTAACATGGCTACAAAATACAGGAATTTAGTACAACAAGGAACTATCTTCTAGAAGGCTTTTTCCTCCTCCTTGCTCATCTTCCTCCTTGTTCATCTTATAATTAATAAACAGCTTTTAAATACTGTCTCTATCATTAGAACTAGTAGCTAAGAAAATAGTTGGTTTTAACCTTTCTCAGCCATATTGTTTGTGGGCTTGGATTTTCATAGCTGAAGTGATTTGGCTTTAATTTCAACAGAATCCAAAACTAAAGAGTGTCTTGCTGCCTCAAGTGAAAAAGGAGCAGCGTGGTTGTGATTTCTCCTGGAAGTGGAGCCTGGGCACTTGTTCTGTACAGCAGCAATACAGTAGCTAGGAGGCTGCGAACTTCAGAGAATATTTACTTGAGAGCACAACAAATCTGAGTCATCTTAGGCCAAGTCTTTCATGTTTCCACTTACGCATTAATAGAAATCAAAAGCTGTACAATGTCTGTGTATCTTACTGAAACAAAAGAACATGTAAAAAAAATCTGAGAAATAACTGGAATAAGACATGATAAACTGTACATGACCTTTCTTTCTGAGGAACATTACTGGGGAAGCAGCACTGAATAGCCTTAGAGCCTGTGCTGAATCAGTCAGTACAATAAGCGGACAGCCTTCTGCAAGGGAAGGGCTGATACCAGATGCAAGGAGAACCTAGAATTGCTCTTGACAAAATACACATGACGTGCTTAAGCCTTAAATCAATTAGTCAGTCATCACATTGGCTCTATGCATACAGAGGTTTTGCAGCCGTGCTGCGAAGTTTCCCATTTAACGGGACTCTTGCTGGGTCACTGGAGGAAAAAGTGGTGCAAATCTTAAAAGAAATGACATTATTTAGGGACAAATCTTCAAGTCTTGAGCCACCAAGAGTCTCACGACAGTACTATTTTTATCAGGTACTCAAGATATCACAATGAATTGGCATCATAACATGATAGGTTGATCCTAATTTGGGTTTTTTTGGTACCTCTTTACTATTCTCTGCCATGCTTCATTTAATGGGAGCCAGAAAGTGTATCTAGAGAGCAGCAGGGGAGAAAGTAATTTTATTTTCAACAGGTCCCTTTAGAGTGCCTGTGCTTATAACACTAAGTAGAGCCTGCATCCTTTTAGCCCCCATGCTAGCACAGCTCTCCATAAATTCAACAGCTCATTTGTCAATCACATTAAAGATACTCCAAGTGTAGCACAGTCTCCAGAAATGGTATTTCTAACATTTTAACCCATGACTTCCCAGCAAAAGGTTTGAAATTCTTAAAAATGCAAGTGTTCTAATTAAAAGCACAAGCACAGTATTTTCCCTTTAACTGGGAAATAAACTGGGAGTAAAGGTTAAACCATACAGAGACCCATTAAAGCCAAAACCCTTGCTTGCATTTTGGGCTTCAGAATGCATTCAACTTCCCTTTCTCATTTAAAACTCATCCAGTCCCCTCCAAACATTTTTTTTTTTCCAAGAGTGGTGAGGAGGCAGCAGGAACAGTTGTAGGAGGCATGCCAGACAACTGATTTGTCATCACACAGTTCTGACAAATCAAAAAAAGTCTTTCCAAAATGATGCTGCAAGTCTACATACTATAGAAATCAGAAAATAGGAATGGATTCTAAGTGAATCTATGTAGAAACACCTTTTTGAAAGAGAAGAATGTCATGCACCTTAAGACAACCTCTGCTAGGAACGGGACCTTACCTTGGCTACTGTCTGCTCAGCGATGGTACTTGGCCGGCGCTGACGAGCATCAAGTCTCTGTTCCACGGGGAAGCTACTCCGATGTGATTTGAGTCTTTCCACTAACAAGTAATAGATGGCAGCAAAGTGGTTGTAACTCTTGTTCTGCAGAGACTGAAAAAGAAAAGCACAAAAGTGTGGGTGCAGCCAAATATGCATTATCTATTATGTTCCACAAGGCCAGGAAGAAAAAATTATTGCCATAGGGAGAGGGAATATTTAAGAGGCAGTAGGGTGGGCAAATGTTGTTCTGAAATGAGGAAGTTTCAAACCAGAGTGCCAGGCAAAGAAAAGCATCAATCTAGCTAACAAACAAATCTCTAGAAATGACCAATTATAAGCAGCAGCAAGTATCAGAGCAGTAATAGGCAGCTCTATTGGGCTACTTTTAAAAATTTTTTTTAAACACAGTGCACACTATATTTCTATGCATCCTCTAGCTTAAAGCAAGTGTAACATCCAACTGTTTGAAACGCGTGCTTGTTTAAATTAAACAGTTAATAGACTGAAAGAACAGTACCTAGTCCTGGGAGATATGACCAGAATGCATTATTCTTTTCCATGTGTTCCAATTTGGATTCTTGACACAGAGGAGTATCCTTTCTCTCAGTGTTGCCTTTTCATTGATGTATTTCCCTCTATGGGCAAAGGATGCCTTGGACAGGACTAGCTGTGTGTGGCTGGCACATGGGGGAAGTTGTCTGTGGGGCTACTGCACAATGTTTTTGTCTGCAGTCTGTGTAACTGACACCTTATCTCCACTAGGGATGATCTTTCGGAAGCTTTCTGGAGGGATGTCTCTCCTCTTCCTGATCAGTCTGCTGGCACAAGCCGAGACAGCAGTAGGACAGGGAGGCAGCAGCACAGCATGTTTAATGCTTGCCCTTGCTAGGGTGTGACCAGTTAAAATAAACCACCAGTTTTGATTTTTTCCCTCTAACTGTTGAAATAAAGGATGCTGCAACTAACTCAGGTAATAAGTTTTAGTCATAAAAAACAAAACAGGAGACCTTCCCCCCAGAGACAAATAAAAATATGAATCTGTTTTACCTCAATAGTTTTCTGTTGGTCTATCCCAAGGCTGTGCATTAGCCGTAAGACTTGCTCATTATACTCCCCAATGGAAGGCTCATTCTCCTCTCCGGGTGGATAAAGAATAGGTCGCTGTGCAGGAACTTCTATAAGCATCCACTTGTGCTCCTTAATCTGAGCAATAGTTAACCGTTTGGATGGGTCTAGGACCAACATTCTTCTAATCAGATGTTCACACTCTGTTGGGGGAAAAAAATTTTCCAGCTTGCAAAGTGGTACTTGCATATATTCACCCGAGACCTACCCATACAGAGCGTGACAACAGGAAACTGCCTCAACTTCGACCTAACTTCTGTGCTAAATACATTTCCTGAAAGCTAAAACAATCTCTCTAAACAAAATTAAAAGTCACATGAAGAAGGACAAAACTTCTCTAAACACATGGTATGGCTAACAGGTCCATTCCTTCCCCACAGCTCCCCATGACAGCAATAGTAATATTTAATACCTCTTTGAAGCTGCTTATGCTATTCTAAGTACAGGGCTAACATTAACTGATAAAGCTTCAAATAACCTCTCTGAAATGTGGTGGGCAGTAATTAGCATCCTTCTCCAGCACAGTTTGAAATAGCTTGTCCAGGCTCATGAAACAAGGGGATGGCAAAACTAGGCATATTGTCTTTTTTTTCTTTTTTCATTTCCACCCTTGTACTCACAAAAAACAACGGTAAAAATAACATCTCTGTGGCTGTGAATAGTAGCCAATAGGTCTGCAGGTTTACATGTTTTAATTCCAAGATCAAAGCACAATTGGTAGCTTTAGGTGCAAGAATAATTCTGAACACACCAAACCATTGCTGCTTTCTGACTGCTACACGCTGGACAGCACTAAAACCATCATATTCTTCTTCAGATCTCAGTTGTTTTTTGGAAGATGAGGGCACAAGAGATGAATGTGCAGTTTGTATATTATAGGAAGTCAACATAAGTTCCTTTAAGGGAGCTGATCAATGTGCTATGCACTTCTAGCTGACCGTGACAGGGCCACAGTACAGTTGTGATGAGTCAGTCCATTCAGTTAGCTATGACAAATAGTTTAGCGAGATATTTCTGGCTATTTATTCCTGTTCATCTCTCTTGTTTTGCTAAGAGGCACACGCTTCCCCACTCCCTGCATCACCACGTGATCAGCAAGGGGAGCAGCAGCCAGCCTGGGAGACAGCTGATCTACAGCCGTCACAGCAACCATCTCAGCTCACGCAAAGGAACCTGCATCTAGCTCATGTACCTACGTCAGCAAAGTCACAGAAACAAAATACAGCCACAAAGCATGCCCAGGAAGCTGAGGGGTTGCCGTGGTGCCATAATGGCATTGCTAAAAGCAACCACGTCCACTATAGCTGTAGAGGTTATTCTAGAATTTATTACAGGTTTACACAGCAAGAGCAGAGGAGAACACACTGTTACCTTCTGACATAAAATAAGGGATCCTGAACCTTCCTTCAAGAACTCGTTGCCTCAGTATGGGGAGCGTTGGTCCATCAAAAGGTAATGCTCCACAGACCAACACATAAAGGACTACACCCATGCTCTGTAAGCAAGAGAATATTAATTTTATTTTTCAAGCTACAAGCAGAGTCTCTGAGGCTGGCTAGCGAAATCCTGTCACAGAAAAAAATGGAATTATGCTCTGCAGAAACAGGAAACTTATACAGAAAAGAGTTAGATTTTTGAAGATCCCTAAACATGAAGAACACTCATCTAACCCAGAATGGCTAGGCTTGCAGTACCTTGTGCTGATAAGCAGGTAATCTGAAGTGTAATGGGTTAAAGACTCTGGCTGCTAGCAGGAGGCTCCATGCAGATGACTGAATGACACCTGAAAAGCGAGCCCCAACTTCAAGTGAGAATTAGAGACACCTTTTATTAACCTCAATGTTGTTCAAACAGAAACAAACCTCAAACAGCAGCTGCTCCAAATAAGAATCTGTAACCTTTTACATTTACCAATTTGCAAAAGCCTGGTTAAGAGGCACACTGGAAACTTCAGGAACAGTCAGCTTCAGGGGAACACCAACTAATAATTCTGCACTGCTGTGTGCAGCGCTGAGCATGAAGCATTATTTAATATGAGCAAAAGGAGACAACCTGGGCAAGGGCTCTCCTCTGACTGCCAGACTCATTTTTGAAAGTATGCAAGTTAATTGGCATTGCAAGGGGAAATAGTCTTGCAGTACATGCCAAAAAAATATAGCACAACCCTAGAGGAAATAACCACACCAGACCCTCGTGCCAATCAGTTGGCATAGATAGCCACAGCACGGGATTTCTTAAGGAGAAAATAGCAGGCATTCAACATTCACCTGAAAACTTTGTACATATACCAAGATTTTAAAATGAAATATGTATTTTAAAAAGTCACCGTCTTCCTTCCTTAACCTGCCAAAAACTGAGCTGTGGATTGCTGCATTCCTCTTGCACGCTTAGCACTTTCAGACGACCTGTTCTGTGACTGCATGTTGCAAAGAGATCCCGAATCCTTCTCTCAGAAGATAAGTGAAGATGATTTTATCTTAAATATAAACACACATGTGTTTCTCTTTGTGGGCAGACAGATTTTTGTTAATGATTTAGGATCCTATATATTTAAAGAATATTTACCAAAGTTCAGAGATTCACTTCTGACATTAAGACAGCACCTGTGCTACTTGAAAGAGTAAACATAGCTTATATCTGCTGTATGTTTATTACCAGTTACTGCAGGTTCAGAAAGGCTGAAGCCTTTTCAAAAAAAAAAATCTAGCTACCTACATATATTTGTATACATATATAAAAAGATACATGCATACACACAAATGTATGTATCTAAAATAGGTTTTTATTTGTTAATGCTATTAGAGTCATTTAAATTAGATTAGCAACTGAAAGGTGACTTTCCATGAACTACCCTGTTTGTGTCACAGGCTCTGACTAAAATGTCAGTGCCCGTCTTGTTATGCTATATGCAATATAATCCCTGCAAAGCTGATGCCAGAGTAGAGACTGCCAAATTGTACTGTCTCTGGTTGCTTTAGGATATGAATCCATCATTGTAAGTATGAGAATACTAAAATTAAAAAACAAAAACCCCCAAAACAAAACCAAATTAACAATGAAAAACAGTCTGACAATGCATAGAGGGTACACGACTTCTTCAGTTAATTTTAGTCCCTTTTCCGTTGCGTAAGAATGTGGGTTGCACTCTCTATCCTCTTCCATCAGAGCAGTACACATGGAGACACATCGATTCAAAAACATGCAGCTGCCTGCAGCAGAAATGTTTGTGGCATAAATGTGCTTGTTTCCAGCTCAAAGAGCAAAGCAGTCATCTCTCCCCTGTTTCAGTGGCTCAGAATCCCTTTAACCTCATAAAGAACTCACAGCCTTACAAGTTCAATTTCCACTTAACACAGAAGATACTAAATGCACTGGAAAAGGCAAAGTTCATGCATTCAGACAGGAGAGTTTTTGAAGGAGCTACAGTTTTTCCTCTATCGGGCTAACATACACCTACGGCGTACATTTAATAGCCACCTACACCAATAGTTACCAATAGGTAACTTCAATGCCATTCAGTGTTAAAAGGCATTTTATGACACTCAGGAAATAAAGCTGAAGAGGAACAGCTCGTCTGCAGCTTAAGAAGAATCAAAGATGATTCCTTTGTTTCATTCATTCATTGATTTGAATCCAGTTACAAAGAAAGAATAATGATACCCAGATATCCAGCTGGGGTCCCTCGTATTGCTGTCCTTCAAAGACTTCTGGGGCTGCATACGGTGGGCTTCCACACCATGTCGTCAGAGGCTCACCACTCTTATAGAAATTTCCAAATCCAAAATCTGTTGAGAAATGAAGGGGAAAGAAGTTCTTAACGAGAGAGATCTGGTAACAGGGACAAATATTATTTGGATTTAAGACTTTCAGGCAAACTGGCTTCAGTTCACTCACTGGTCAGCTGGATCTCCAAAGGAAATACTGAATGGAGCAGTTACTAAGCACAGCAACATGGATTATGTTTGTCACTGGTCTGCTCCTGTGTGAACAATGATTTAACTGAGACTTCTTCCACACCGGAGCGATCTATGCAGTAGAAGGTGACAGAAGGTGTTTCTTGTCTTAAGGTGATAATGCTTTTACCCTGGTAGCTTACCCGGCTCCTGCAGAGTAATGCTGCATGCTGGTGTGACTCGAGGAATCCCAGGAAAGTCAACAGTGTTGATAAACAGTAATCAGGCTGTTGATTTAGTACTATCAAGCGCCAAATACCTCAGAGGTATGTTAATACAATGTGGCACCGACCAGCAGATAGCAAAGCTGATAAACACTGTGGTTAGCAGACACAGTACAGGCACTGCCCGTACCACTTCATTTACTTCTATCTGCATACGCTGTGTTACTTAGAGGAGAGAGCCTGGCTCTCTCTGGTCATACATCATGAACAATAAAACCACAAGAGAATCCTCAGAATCAAAGTAATACAGAGATATTAAACAAAAACTTAGAGAGCAGTTCTCAGGGGTATTCATCAGAAGCCAGTACAAATTTGGACTGGCAATTCCTCTAAAACAAAAAGTCTGCAAAGATTCAGGTCCTTTACACTCCATGAGTAAGTTCTGCTTACCGTAATTCAATCTGTGAAGCTCTTCAGTGTTACCCACAGGTGTAGGATTCATCCTTTTCACTTCAGTCTCAAACTAACCATCCCTATTATTTGCATTCACACAGATCAGGAATAGATACAACTCTTATATCCTTGCAGCTTTACCTTTTTTTCTTCCTTCCCAAAATGCTTTTCTTCTGAACAAGTAAATAACTGTTCTAGGAAAGTTGATTTGGTCATTAAATAGCCTGGTCATCCTCCCCTTCAAGACTAGAACTACAGGGCTTATCTGACATCAAACCTGCTGAAGTGATCCTAGTGACAAATAAGGAGCTGCAGGCCATGGCTTCTGTTTGGAAGAAACAATTTGTGAGAATCTATTGAAGAAAGATGATGAACAGTCTTCAGACTTTAGCATTAACTGCTTGGTAAAGGGGCTTTGGGGCATGAGTAACTTCAAAACTGTTATATTTCATGATTTATCTTAACAGATTTGATTTAGAATCATCTTCTAGGGCATAGTAATATTTGGTGGATTGATTACTTTAAAAATCTAACTAGAAATTTGAGTACTTTTAAAAAGATAAACTCTAGTTCAAATACAAATGATTGAGTTTGCTGGAGACAGTGATTGATTAAATCAGATCTACAATCACTCTGGCTCCTTAGAGATTTATGTATCTGTGTGCTGACTGCTAATGATAAGGTGTAATTTTTGTGATGACACATGATACTCTTATCTCTCATCTAGTTTTGCATTGTCAACAGACTGGAAACTGAAAAGACAAATATTTAAGCTTCATTCTAGACTTTTAACCCAATGTCCCTAAATGAATATTGTATTACAGATAATTAACATACTTTGTTACAAGAGAACATCTTATACTACTGTAAATATCTGGCAGAGGTGGAACTCTCAAGAGGTTTAATCTCCAGCATCAGTCCACAGTCACTGTATTAGCTCAAAGGCAGAAAATCACTCTCACAGCAGTGAACTTTTGGGACTTGTCCATCATCAAAGAGGAGCCCCACTGCCTATCAGTAAGAAGGCTGCAATGCCAGAAAGACTATTTGAAGGTCAGACCACACGCGAGACCGGTCACAGCGTCGTGCTCGCAGGCACACAGAATGCCTGACTGTTGCATGAACAGTGACGCAATGGCATCCTGGCATGTCACCATACTCTGGAGGTGCACATGGCCAAGGTCAGCTCAGATTCCAGATCTACATAGGAAACAACGAATATAACATTCGTGCTATCCTTCCTTTTACACCCTCCTTCACTTCTGAAACAACTGCAACTTCGGCTGTAATAACAGAGGGGGAAACAACATCTTCTACCAAAAAATCCCCCAATCACTGTAGGTCACCTGCCTTTTTCCTATCACAGCTAGACTTCCGTTGTGATTTTTTTATTCTCTTCGAGGAGACTTTTCTTCATAGATAATTGGCTTGGCAACCTTGACAATATTTCAGGAGACATGAAGCAACTTCTTCTCTCGGAAGCATTTTGCCATCTGTGTAGGTGTCATTAAATCTGATCTTTCCCGTCACTTATCTTGAATTTGTCAGATTTTCAACATCCTCTTAGTGCTGCAGATAAATATCAATCTTTATCTCTGAACTGCAGCTCCTACTCAGGTGCCACCCTCATAAATCTTTGTTATCAGATTCACAAGTACACCTACATATATTTGTAAGCACAGCTATAGAAAGCATGGCCTGCTTGGAAATATACAAGATTCAATTCCTAAAAAAGTGAAACTCTTTGCCTATCCAGACTGGATTTAAATCAGCTATCTGGTGAATGTGAACATGTGGAAGCCACTTCAAAACAAATCTGAACAGCCAAAACCAGACCAGAGTCTTTAAGTATGACTGATCAATATAAGAGAAGCTTCAGGTTTATGTTACAAGTAGGATTTGGGGTTTTTTTTTTACTACTATTACCTTTACATGCTTAATTTCATAACACATAGTAGCTCTATTTATGGTTACCAAAAGCAGCTCAAGAGCAAGGGCATCTTAGAACTGAATGGCACGATCCTTGCAAGGCTGTTACCTTTGCTCTCTATCTGAGCACCAGAATTACAGAGTTCACAGTGTCGAGACAGTGCTCGACTGGGTGGAACAGCAGCAGTTGGCTTGCATCTGACAGTCTTGTGACAGCACAGACGATTAAGTTTTGTTAGGCAAATCCATGAATGAAAGGTCTCTAAATTGATACAAGGAGTAGCAGCCACGGATGCGCTCTGTGTAAGCACTAACACAACAATCCTGGCTGCTGGGGTCTGCGGGTAGGGACAAGCACAAGGGGAATAGGTGGCAGAAAACGGCCAGCCTGGTACACTCTCGCTGTCACTGCTAGAGGGATGACTCCTGAGTCTGTGTGCCTTCTCTAGGAGGGTGTGTCTTATAAACCTGCAAAATGGTCCCTTCATTCTGTCTTTCATCTGCAGTTCTAAAACTTCAATTTCTTCCCTTTTTCAGGGGCAAGGAACACCAGTATCCTTCAGTTATTAACTTCTGCTGAAAAAATAGCATGCACAAAAGACAGACAGAGCATAGTAAGAGCTACATAACTACTAATCCATAATGGACTTTTTCATGTGACATGGGACTTAAAAACAATGTTGCATGTTTCAGCAATCGGCTCTTATCTTTGGAAATCTAATTATATTCAATTGTTGGACAAAATAATCACCCATGTAGGGAGATCAGCATTATTTGTTAGGGTATGCAAAATACTGTGATTTCCTCTTTTTGTTTCCGTTATGTTTTCTACACTTGTGCCTTCAAATGATGTTAAACCATTTCTTAAGAACTCCAGAATTAATAGCATCCATGAAACAAGTTCAAATAAGAAGTTCAGGACTGAGATAGCATACTGGATGCTTGTTCCATTGGGCTCCCTCAATTTTTAATGATTGCACTGGCAGTTTAGTTGTTGTCCCTCTTTTTACAGTGTTAGGATGGCCAGGATTCAACTAAGTACGAAACAATCAGTAGCCTCTCGTTGTCTCTCTTCTGCCCTCCACCTTGTTTCTACTTTGCTGATCTACCATAATGACTCTGGATCAAAGGTAATACTTTTTAACCTAGGAACACTGTTAAGATTTCTCATTCTAGAGAAACAGATTTTAGGAACATTACTGATGTTTAAGGGAAAAATGTGCCAGCCCTCAAAAAAAAAAAAAATTACAGCCACAGAATTCTAAAAGGACTGAAATTGGACTCGTTACCAGAGGACTGAGATTATATAATGGAGTGATCTTTATCTTCTTAACATTTGCCTGAATCTGCACGTTAAAAAAATAGGATCATTTGCAGCATTGTGTTCAGTTGAATAAACTCTGTGTTTGTGCAATCTGCAAATATTGGCTCTCAACATTTGCAGTATTTTGTTTCTCAATCTCATTACCCCCTTTAGAATAATCGTGAATTTAGAAGGTATAATTTTTTGAACATACATCATTTAAATGGAATCTGTTTTCCCGTTAAAAATGGAAACAGACTAAGATTTCAGACCCGTTTGCAATTTGAGAAATGGAAGCTCCCTGCCAGAGCCACTGCAACTTCTGCTGTGCATCTAGCAATACGAGGTAGTCTCTAATTTGTACCTCTAAAAATCCTTTAGAAGGGATATTAAGCTTCAGAGCTGTAATTAATCCATTCTTGTAAAACTACTTGCAGAATTCAATCTGACTGGCTTCAGAGAGCCACACGGATCTTTTGTTGTAATAGTAACATGAGCAAAGGAGATAACTGGGAGAGAGGTACTGATAAAGGAAAGGTATGAGCGCGTCAGAAACAAACCTGACCCACTTCATGAACTGAATGCTGATCAGCCAGTTCTGACGTCAACGCATATTTTACTGTCCACCAGCAAGACAAACCAGCACTACAACCTACTTCAGAATAACAGTCTCTCCTACCTGATCTGGTTCAAACACAGTAGCTTTACCATCAAGATGGCATGATTTCTGCAGACATCTATAAGGCATCTTAATCTGGCAGTTTTGTGGGGCTGGAAGTATACAGAGAGAAGCTCACTATTCCATCCTCAATTCAAAGCTGTGTTTAACTTTCATAAATGCACAGATGTTTAACTGTACAGACGACAAGCACGTTTTATTTGATGACAGCACAGCATATCAGCGGTCAGTAACTGAAATCCAGTCCCTACATTTTGCTGTTTTTTGAAGGAACAAAGTGTACGCGAACAATCCAGCTATCTACAGGCACCAACTTGGAGAAGAACAAAGGAGGTTTACCTTGCTAGTGATAAAAACAAATTCGATGTCAAACCTGATGGAAACTGCCTGGCACGGCATTCTTCAGCTGCAACCTTCTCAGTGGCCATCTTATCCGATTAATACCTTCTTGTGTGTTACTTATGCTAAAATTTAAGTTTGAAGCTTTTGCTCCCAACTACCTAGTATCTTCAAGAAAATAACCATCTATCAAAGCTGTCACCTTAAGATCTTTACGCATCTTCCTGCTGCAACAGCTGCAAGCCCCTTCTACTTCATCTGATGGTAGCTTTTAATATTTTTACAGTTTAACATCAATATGAAAGCCCACAATAGAGAAAAATAAAAGATAACTATAAACAGGTTAATATCAAATGAAATGAAAAAGAGGCTACTAGAAAGACTCTCCTATTAATTTATACAAAGTGTTAAATAACAATTTTTACATCTTCCATAAACCTGCTGTATAATTCCCACTCTGAGATTCTGAAAGAGCCACGAAATACAGAGAGCACTCCAAAGAGCAGATGAATAGGCTTCTCTCTCTGGCTTCAGAGGATCTGTTTTCCATACTCTTCCTTCTGCCAAAAAACCCACCTTACATTCAGGTTTAATAACAAGCACTAGCCTAATACTCTACGGAAATCGTGGTTCTGGAACTTGCAAAACTTTATTTTCCTATTCCCGAGTTTTAATTTATCCGTTACTTAACCTTTCTGTAAACTCTTAAACCATGTGAAAAAGATGCCAGAGGTGGAAAGCTAGTGGTAAAGGAAGAGAGAAATGAATGTGTTAAATGTACAGACAAAACCAAAGGTCAATACAAAAGCAACAAACATCTCCAGGATAAGGGAAAGGACTTCACTAATACATACATTGATAAGAAATCCTTCTTAGTCCATCAGCAAAATCCCATTTCATAGGCAAAGATGACCTGTGATTATTTTTTTTATAGCAATGATTATAGGTTCCTTTTCTCTAAATTTAAAGAGGATAAAATTCTTGCTCAAGAAATAGTTTTCATCTCAAAGGTGAGTGCTCCTTTTTTAAAAGATTGGGTAGATTTCCTGCTCTGATAAAGATGACTTGAAAGGATTTAAAAGATTTTTCCCAAGGGTGAAGTTAATCCCCAGAATTAATTGCCTAGTCTTCCCAGTGTTTGCTGTAGTGTTGCAGAGAAAGGGATGGATCTTCATGACACAGATACTAACCAGTTAAAGAGGTGTTAACTTTTCCTTTAAAATCTTTAAGGACACTGCCTTCATGCTCCATAGACAAAAAGGAGCGTTCTTTTAGAGAGCGGCTGGTGCATTAGAGAGACACGTGCAATTTTATCCTTACAGAAAGCATTAGAGATCAAGATACATTTTTAGTTCATTCATTTCAGAAATGGCAGAGAAGAAATTCATGGGTAAAATAATCCAGCAACCATTTACAACTCAGAAATGCTTTATCACTTTACCTATCTATTCAGAACTAGCAAACTTAATCCTATATAAACCACTTCTTACAGCAGTTAGCCTGCCTTTCCTGCTCCCAGATTATTGATGACTGCAGTTCAACAGCCCTCCACATCAAGATGTTCTCTAACCTTCCCACTGCAAGTGTCACTGGGCTAAAGTCAGCATAGAAGGATTCATGGACTTGTAAAGAGTTGACAACCAACAAAATTATTTCAATTGCTGGCAACATCTGCTGTGTCTAAATTTATAATTAAAATGAAATCATGCATGCAAAATTAAAAAAAAAATCAATAAGCTTCCATTTCGAGTTTTTCTAATGTTGAAAGAATTTATTTGATTAACTCTGTTTTAACCTGAACATCTGGCAGCATTATAGACACGTTATGACACCCAGAAAAAAAAAAGACTACAACTCTAAAAATTAGTTCCTTGTTCCTGAAAGTATAATACAGCTAATCTAGGAATTATTTGAACTACATGTACTGTGATATCCATAATGCAAAAGTATTACATGTATTACCACTCTGGCTTTCTGTACCTTAAGCACAGCAGGATACCTTGGGCAGCAGCGACTGAATTACTAGAATGGCCTTCGTAACAATAAGATGCTACTGAATACCATCTGCATTCTGCGTACCTGCTATTTTGATGTTCATGTTGTTGTCAAGCAACAGATTTTCAGCCTTCAGGTCACGGTGAACAATCTTTCGACCATGGCAATACTCCACTGCCGAGAGGATCTGCCAGAATTTGCGCCTAGCCTCCGACTCGCTTAGACGGCCATGGCTGGCGAGGTAATCTGTTAAAATAAAGCAGGTTTAAATGGATCAGCCAGGAAGCAACAATCAAATGAAATGATTTCTCGCAGCCTTCCCTCCAAAACAATGGAAAAGAGAGAAAGAAAAAGCTTCTGTTTATTTATAAGAACCTTTAACAAAATCTATAATAAAATGATTAATCAGCTCTTCTAAGCTAGTTATGTAATCTCAGTGATCCACACCTGGCTTGGCTAGCTTGTGGGTTTCTACGGCCCATTCCTGAGGTAACTTAACTTTGTTCTACTTGTAGTGGGATTGAAAGGATTTCATGCACTATTACTACTACTACTACCTCCCAAGCACATTCTGCAAGCACAGAGGTGGCTGCTCCTGAACCATCTGCAGCGGCAGACTGGAGACCTCAGTTGCAGCATACCCATTTCAGCATCCCTCAAAAGACATTTTTAAGCAAAGAACATTGGATCTGATCTCTGGAACCTGAAAAAATGAAAACTCTCTTCAGAGCTTCTAACCTACCAAAGTCTTAATATACTTCCAGCTGGTTTAACTTGGCAAAGCAAAAGAACAAACAAAAGCCTGGCAGTAAGGGGAGATCATAATATTTGCAAGCTAAATATCATTCAGTCACAAAATGACTAACAAATCATATGATATCAAGGTGAAGTCAGATATCAAAGGCACAAACTAAATCACACCGAATGCAAGCCAGCCCTTTAAGCTGTTAATCCATCATTTGTTAGCAGTGCAGCAAACAAGTTAATGAATCCAAGCTGTCATTTGCTCTCACGGCTGTAGCCTGGCAGGACTTATTTAAAGACTCCAAACTGCTGTGGCCTCAAGTATTTCACCAAGTCTAGTAGTCTGCACAGAACAGGTAATTTATTCTGAAATACACCACTTTCTCTCCTGGAGAAGCAGAACATACCACAGTCTATCTAAATAGGTGACGGTACGTGCAAGGATACTGTTTGTGCATTAACTAGCTTGCAAACAGGAAAGGCTAGGATACAGGCAGTGTGCCAGCCCCTGGGCTACAGAAACCACTTCAAGACAGCTGAAACTAGCTAGGGACATTCTGCCACAATAGCTAGAATCTGGACACTGTTTGAACATGCAGCATACACACCTCTGGAGCTAAGAACCACGGCTCTTTAGTTTTTACTGCAAATACCTAGAGCAAAGCACCCTGTTGTACCTCGCAAAGGCTGAAAGAGCAAAACTACCTATGATTTTTTAAAATATTCCTGATGTCATACCCTCTGGCTACATGTTTCTTTGGTAGGTTTGTGTTTTTTTTTTTCATTTTTCTATGACAAAATAGAACCAGAAGCTATCTGAGATTCAGTTTGATCCACAGCAGAAAGCAGCAGGACTTTCATCACAAGGCAGCTCAGCAAAATTTGGTTTGAGGACAGAAGAACACTACTTCAGCTTCCCCAATGAGCAGAACAAAATCCAGAACAAAATTCAGGTCACTTTGATTAAACTGTGCACCAGTTACTGCATGTTTCTAAGAGAAACACTCAGAAAAGTATCAATAAAACTGTAACAGCATTGGTACTTCTTCAGTTCACATACCTATATCACACTTTGCATGACTAGTAGCCTGGTTTCAGCTAAGATAGAGTTAACTTTCTTCAGAGTAGCTAGCGTGAGGCTATGTTCTGGGTTTGTGCTGAGAAGGTAGCTGATAACATACTGATGCTTACAGTTGCTGCCAGTACGATCAAGAACTTTCCAGCCTCTCTGCTGTGCCAGTGCCTGCAGGTGCAGAAGGTGGGAGGGAACACAGCCCCAATTACTAGCCT